>OMKY01208643.1:0-13603 GCA_900302395.1 Bregmaceros cantori
TATATTAGAGAGAGAAGAGAGACCCAGATACCAAGAGAGAGGGCGAGAGAGAAAGAGCCCGAGAGAGAGAGAGAGAGACAGAGAGAGAAAGAGCCCGAGAGAGAGAGAGACAGAGAGAGAAAGAGCCCGAGAGAGAGACAGAGAGAAAGAGCCAGAGAGAGAAAATGCCCGAGAGAGCGTCCGAGAGCCCAACAGTTCCCAACGGGTGTCGCTAAAGGCCAAGTTAATGTAACTAGTACTTTTTACTGATATTTCAGTGAAAAGTACTTATTTTTCATCTCAAATTTACTCGAGTAAAAGTAAAAAGTAAATGTAATGCGTTACTGCCCATCTCTGGATTTAGACAAGATTCACACAATATATATTAACTCAGTTTTTTGTTCAGGGGGGTTTGTATCTAAACTCTTCAATTGTTTAACCATAAAAGATCCCATAAGATGCTGAAAAAACACTAAATGTCTGTGTTAAAATCATAGACTGTATATAATATATACAGGGTTGGGAAGTAACGGATTACATGTAACGCTGTTAAGCAGAGAGGGGCAGTAACATATTAAATTTACTCTGTTACAATTTTTTGGTGTACTTTTTTACTTTTGGAGTACATTTTTCACAAGTTACTTTTTACTTTTACTCGAGTAAATTTGAGGTGAAAAATAACTACTTTTCACTGAAACGTCAGTAAAAAGTACTAGTTACGTTAACTTGGCCTTTAGCGACACCCATTGGAACTGTTGGGCTCTCGGGTCAGGCATTTTCTCTCTCTGTCTCTCTCTCTCTGGCTTTCTCTCTCTCTCTCTCTCTCTCTCTCTCTCTCTCTCTCTCTCTCTCTTTCTCTCTCTAATATTACACACATACACAAATTACTTCTTCCATGAGGATATGAAAAGCAGGGTGATTTCTGGGAATCAATGAGGGGCATTCAATTACATTTTGAAAAGAGAATTTGTTCTAATTTATTTCATTTTTTTACTGAAAGCTACTCAGTACTTTCACTACTTGAGTAACTTTTGTGGAGTACTTTTTTACTTTTACTTGAGTAACTATTTGGATGACTACTTTTTACTTCTACTAGAGTAATATTTTGCTACTCTGCCCATATCTGCTGTTAAGTAATCAGATTACAAAAATAAAGTAACTAGTCCGTTATAATTTACATAAAAAAGTAATCTGGATTACAGTTACATTGGGGATACACATGTGTGTAATAACGGGATTACACACATGAAATAACATTTGGTCTAGCCTCGTCATCGCGTCTTGCGTTGTCCCTGAACAGGGGATTTGAACCTGCGGCACTGCTCGACCTATGGTCTGGGGGGACGCGTTCTCTAACCACTCTCCCACCGCGCGCCCCCTATATTCTTTAATTTGACTTTAAAAAAATATTTCAACTATTTTGTTATGTTCATAACAAAGTATGAGTTGAATTGACTCCAGAGTTAATTTTATTTAATCTATTTGAAAATAATCCAAAATAATCCGTTACGTTACTCTTAAAGTTGGGTAACGGGATTACAATTTTCAATTAGTAACTTGTAACTGTAACGGATTACTTTAAAAAAGTAACCCCTCCCAACCCTCTATATACAACAGTCTATGGTTAAAGCACTGACCCCCAGATGCTGTTCCGCTGTTAACCAACAGGCGGCGGTAGGTTTCTATGACGTTCATTGTTCATTGTTGTTGTTTTTTAACGTTTTTCTCTGAAACGTTTTCAAGTCTGCGATCTTTAAACCTGAAAACAGAACTATAAAGAGAATCTGGAATAAATAAGCGTTATTTTCCTGAGAACGGTTTATTTGAGAGATATCTAAAGTAGTAGTAGTAGGAACCACTCAGAGCGGAACCCGAGCTGCGCGGTGCCGGTGTGACCCGGACCACTGTCCCCGGGACACCCATCCAAGATGTCGGACCAGGAGGCGTCGGTGCGGGAGTTCAGCTCCATCACGGCCGTGGACGCCGACAGGAGCCGCTTCTACCTCGAGTCCGCCGGCTGGGACCTGCAGGTGAGAACCCCGGAGACCCCCCGGTCCGGGCGGAGCTGTACCTGGACCCCGCGCCCGCCGGGGGCTGCGGCCGCCGGGAAGAGCCGCCGGGCGGTGGGGCGATTTTGCAAGTCACTGCCGTTGCTGTCCATTTAGACCACGACCAACTGTCCATTTAGACTGAGATCAAACTGTCCATTTAGACTGAGATCAAACTGTCCATTTAGACTGAGATCAAACTGTCCATTTAGACTCAGATCAAACTGTCCATTTAGACTGGCGATCAAACTGTCCATATAGACTCAGATCAAACTGTCCATTTAGACTGAGATCAAACTGTCCATTTAGACTGAGATCAAACTGTCCATGTAGACTGAGATCAAACTGTCCATTTTAGATCAAACTGTCCATTTTTAGACTCGGATCAAACTGTCCATTTAGATCAAACTGTCCATTTAGATCAAACTGTCCATTTAGATCAAACTGTCCATTTAGACTCGGATCAAGCTGTCCATTTAGACTCGGATCAAGCTGTCCATTTAGACTCGGATCAAGCTGTCCATTTAGACTCGGATCAAGCTGTCCATTTAGACTCTGATCAAGCTGTCCATTTAGACTCTGATCAGGCTGTCCATTTAGACTCTGATCAAACTGTCCATTTTTAGACTCAGATCAAACTGTCCATTTAGATAAAACTGTCTCGATCAGAATTTCATGGACAATAACATGTGCTCCCTCTCTCCAGCTAGCTCTAGCTAACTTCTTTGAAGACGGAGGAGAAGATGACGTCATACCGCTGCCTCAGCCCGAGCCGTCTCCCACAGCGCGCTCCGCTGGACCCAGGTACGCCGTCTTCCAGATGCAGTCGTTTTTTATTTTTCATGTTCTGGAACAGGAACACTTGAAATGAACGGTAACCGGTTAATAAGGTTTTATTTTGTGCCTCAGTTTTCGTTGAAACACGGTGCGGTCTGTCCCATAGGTGTCTTGTTGCTTGAACAATCTGTGTGTGTGTGTGTGTGCGCGTGTGCAGTGTACAACCTCGAGTGACTTCCCTCCGTGACCTCATGATGCAGGAGGCCGAGGAAGACAGCGATGAAGAGGAGGGTCAAAGGTCAGTGTCTCTGCGTGACAGTCGACAACATTTGATCTTCCACACGGACGCCCCTTTCATGCACGCAGGTGGGGCCGATGCTATGGTCGATGCTAAATACGTGAGACGTTAGTCGTGTGTTTTCCCAATGAGTCGCGGTTTTCCGAATACACATCGGATCAGTTCCCAATTCATCAAGTCATCTTACCAGGTTCTCAGGTTCATTCAGGATACTTCAGGACAATTCAGGTACAGAGTGGGACACCCATCGTCCCTCCACGGCACCAGCATCATAGACTCTCTGGCTCACTTCCCCTGTTCCGCTACTTCCAACGTCTTTGAGCTCAACCCCTTTTTGACGTTGGCAAATCATATCAGTCGGCACGTATTACATGCGCACAATAATAGCAGCTGGCGTCTGCACTCCACACCGCAGATACCCTGCGTGCTAGGGTGAAATTTGAGGTCAACGAGATTATTCTCGGTACTATTTACCAGGCAGGTTTTTGGTTTGCCTTCACCTGCATCACTTTTATGTTTAGGGATTTGTACACAGGTACAAACTGGTACCAGGACTCCTGGTACCAGGCATGGTACCGGGCCTAACCAATGGACGGACTCGTCTCTCAGGTTCTTTGCGGGCGGCTCGGAGCGCAGCGGGCAGCAGATCGTGGGACCCCCCAAGAAGAAGAGCTCCAACGAAGTGGTGGACGAACTGTTCAAAGGAGCAAAGGAACACGGAGCGGTTCCTCTGGAGAGGAGCGGATCTGGAGAACCCAGCAGACCCAAGGTACCAGAACCAGAACACGGGGGGGGGGGGGGCCTTCACTGGACTGTGATTTTAAATCTAAGATGTTCCTCATGCTTCTAATACTTTTTGACTGTGACCTAGGTCCCCTTCAACTTGTATCTAAAACGAACTTCTACAAATCTTGGAATCGGAAATCAACTGTGTTATAGAGGGACAAACAAGCTTTGTCCAGCTCAGGAGACTGTCTAAAGTTCAATTCTGTCCATCTCACCCTGCGTTCGATTTATCCAAGTGCATCCCCTCAGCTGATTAACTCTCTCCCCTAGCGATTGGCTGGACAGCTTCGGCACGCCCAATAAATTCTACCCGCTCCTAAACCATGTACTGCTTTGTTTTGCGACCCACCACCTTCCCCTGCTCCACCTAACCAAGATGGAAGAAGTGTTGTGTATGATGTGACATGTTCTCTTGTCACGTCGCTTGGCTCTGTTCATGGGGGGTTATCTATCTCACCCTGAATTAGTGCTTTTCCATGGTACTCTTTGAAAAAGGGGGTTCCTCCGAACAGAGCCGTACCACCAAGATAATTCGTAGTTTATGATAAAATGAATTGCTCCTGAATCTTCTGTTGTTTCTTGACTAAAATGGTTCTGAAAGAAACAGGGCTTTGAACCGGTTCAAGGAATGAAAACGAAAACCGGGAACTTCTAGTGTTTTCCAGGGAACAGAAACGAAACCGGAAACGTTAGTATTTTTTATGTTCCGGAACAGGAACACTTATTTTAACATAATGGTAACCGGTTAATACCGGTTTTATTTCGTTCCTCAAAGGAGTGTTCTCGGGGATAACTTCAGAAATAAAATATTTATAAAATCTACGATGGAGCAGTGAAGTAGGAATCGTTGCAGGACTCTCTGCAGCGTGTTGTTGTGGGTTCCCCCCCGACACGCAACGAGACCTCGGCTGTAGAGCGCTACCAGCGGGCCTCTGTAGCGAGTTGCTGTGGGTTCGCCGCAACATATATTACGTAGCATTAAACAGCTGACAGGAACGAAATTAACCGTTCCGGGAACTATATTTTTTTGTTCTAACCGGTTCAGGAACGTCAATTCATTGGTGGAACACATAACCGGAAACGTTATAATTCTGTTTCTGCTCGGGACGAAACGCTTGGGAAAAAATATTGGTTCAAAGCCCTGGAAAGAAGTAAAGGTGGTGTGGTTGAAGTGCAGCAGATGGTTGTAACGTTGATGAACCTGGGGTTCAGGCCTTTGCAGGTGGTGGCTACCGGCTTGGAGCAGGACCTGAGGAGGCTTCTGCCTACGTCGCCGGAGAGAGGAGGACCTCTAGCGGTCAGAGAGATGTAAGCGCCTTTTACTGCAGGAGAAATTTCATAAACTAGAAGCACTCGGAGAGTGCAAACCTGCGCCAAAATCCCAGCTTGTAAGCTCATAACAGTTGTCAAACTATAACGTTACTTATAGGCTACAGAAATCCACCAACATTTAATCACTTGTTCCGTTTGTCATGTCTAACAACCGTACAAAATTTCATCCAGATCCGTGCGTGACTTTTTCAGTTATCCTGGGGACAGACAAACCAACCATCCAACTCAACCAAAAACATAACCTGCTCGGTGCAGTTTGGCGGGTACTTCTGGTTAGGCTGAACGTAGCCCTAAGGTCACATCTGGTTCCATTTATTTTGTGGTGTCTTTGACTGTTTTTCCATGCACCCCGCCCAGTGTTTTGCGCGTCACCCTGTCTATACATCTGGTACACTTTGACACTCCTGTTCAGGTACATGTGGTTCTCAAACTGTGGAGCTCCGGGTTCAGTCTGGATGAAGGAGAGCTGAGGAACTACAGCGACCCTGCCAACGCACTCTTCCTGGAGGCCATCCGGAGAGGGTGAGATGTTATTTCTTCGTGGAACAAAAACAAACAGGAACTTTTTGTAGTTTCCAGGGAACAGAAACGAAACAGGAACACTTTTTAAAAAAAATAACCAGTTAATAAGGGTGCACCGTTCACGTTTTTTTTGTGCTTCCGATCCTTTGAAATTAACGGCTGATCCCGATCTCCGGTATTGAGTTCCGATGCAGAGTTCTGTCCAAGCTATTTGGCACAATTGTCAATTTCAATAATAGTCAAAGGAAATAAACAGTCATTTAGCCCCCCAAATCATTTACCGATCGTGATCGGGACAAAATCACGAGTTCCGATCCTTGGAAAAAAGTGATCGGACACCGATCACTGATCGGAGGATCACATCAGTGCACCTCTACCTGTTAATGTTGGTTTTATTTCGTTCCTCAGTTTGTTTGAAACATGGTGCAGTCTGTCCCTTAGGTGTCTGCAGCTCTGCGTCTCCGCTGCTGTGCGCCTTCCGCTCCAGGCCTCCGGTCCTTACCGCACCGCCAAGTGCCCCGCATGAGCGTCAACTTGAATTGAAACACCACCTGGCAGAACTTGTACAAGGCGGTGTTTCAGCTGACAGCAAGGACATCAACTGTTCTGGGAACAATATTTTTATGTTCGACCCGGTTCGGGAACTTCAATTTATGAGAGGAACCGGAAACGTTTCTGTTTGGAACAAACTAGAGGTACACCGAATATTATTGAAATTGGCAAATTGTGCCAAATTGTTTGGGTACTACCAATTTTTACAGGATCAAAACTCTGTATCGGGGCTCGGTACCGGGGATCGGCTGATCATTAAAAATCAAAGGATCGGGAGCAAAAAACGTGATTGGTGCACCACTAGAACAAACCGATCTGCTCAAAGCCCTGATGAGAAATATTTCTGTAGGCTCTGAATACGGTGAGATGTTCATTCTGGTGGTGAAGTCTAAAGTTGGTGTCGTGTGTTCAGGGAGATTCCTCTAGAGCTTCGTCAGAGAGCCCAGGGTGGGCAGGTCAACCTGGACATGGAGGACCACCGTGACGAGGAGTTTGTTAAACCCAAGACCTCCTTCAAGGCCTTTGGAGGAGAAGGCTGCAAGCTGGGCAGGTACGACCCTAACCCTGACAGTACCTTTTGATACAGAACAAAACCTTCCAATCGATGCAGGAGGATGGAGTGGTCAATTGTGTCGACTGCAGAGCTAAGATCTAGAAACAGGACAGACAACAGACAATTATCTGCGGCAAGTAACGGATCATTGGTCACCTTAACCAACGCGAGTTCAGTGCTATAGGATTTTGGAAAAAAAGATTGGTGGTTTGTAGGTGGTTGCAGAGCTCAAAGACCTATGACAGAAAAGGCAGGTTAGAGATGGGTCTGTAGTTGGCAAGAATTTCAGCATGGAACGTGGGTTTCCTAAGGAGAGGCCTGATTACAGCTTCCTTGAATATTTGGGCAACATGTCCCTCAGTCAGCGAGGCGTTGATCAGGTTCGGTAAATGAGTCGGGGAGTCAAATGACAGTTTATTTACTTTGACTATTATTGAAATGACAATTGTGCCAAATAGTTTGGGTACTACCAATTTTTGCAGGTTCAGAATTCTGTATCGGGGATCAGGACTCGGTATCGGGACTCTAACCGTCCTCTGTCTAACCGTCCACTGTCCTCTGCAGCGCCACTCCGGACGTGGTGAGTCCTCCGCTGTCCCAGCAGGACCAGGCGGCCTGTGAGGCTCAGGCCAGCGCAGCCGTTCGACTGGACAGCAGCCAACCATCGACCAACATCCAGATCAGACTGGCTGACGGAGGACGTCTGGTGCACAAGTTCAACCACACCCACCGGTACCATGGACTCTTTACTAGCATGGCCTGGTACCATGGACTCTTTACTAGCATGGCCTGGTACCATGGACTCTTTACTAGCATGGCCTGGTACCATGGACTCTTTACTAGCATGGCCTGGTACCATGGACCAGCGCCTTGAACCAATATTTTTTCCAATCCGAACAGATGAAAATGTAAAACTAATAATTTGACTTTCCCAAACCGGGTTAGAAAAAAAAATCTTCCTGGAACGGTTCATTTTGTTTCTGTCAGCTGAAACACATTGCACAAGTTGTGCCAGGGAAGGGAAGGCGCACCGCAGCTGAGACTGGCGGTACAGCAGACTCCTATGGGACAGACCGCGCCGTGTTTTAACGGAAACTTTGAGGAACGAAATAAATCCGGTGTTGAACAGTTACCATTATTTTAAAATAAGTGTTCCTGTTCCAGAACATAAACAGTGGCTGTGTCCGAAATCGCTCCCTAACCCCCATATAGTGCACTATATGGGATGCACGCCATTTTGTAGGGGTGATCGAATTCTCCATGTACCCTATATAGTGCACTGAAAGTATCCCACAATGCACTGCGAAATGTAGTGAGCATCGGATGTACCCTAGACGGAGCAATATAACCCATAATGCATTGCGAGACGTTTTAAAAATGACCTAAACTTTAAAAAAAATGCCGCGGCGGGAGTAAATAGCGGCCGACCACGGCAAATAGTTATACATGTAAGTACTTTTGACTTTTTGTGTTTATTGTTGAATTTTATAGTTATATTTTTTATAATTATATTTTATAATAATTTTGACGCTGGCAACTCTAGTGTCCGAAATCTCGGCAGTTGCTGTTGAGTGGACTATAAGTGAGTGCACTATATGGTGGGTAGGGGATAGGGAGCGATTTCGGACACAGCCAATGTTTCCGGTTTTCTTTCTGTTCCCTGGAACATATAAAAAGTTCCTGGTTTTGGTTCAACGTTGACCTCTGGTTGTTTCGTCGCAGGGTGTCGGACGTGCGGCAGTTCGTGCTGCGGGCGCGGCCGGCCATGGCGGCCGTGGGCTTCGTGTTGATGACCACGTTCCCCAACAAGGAGCTGAAAGACGAGACGCTGACGCTGCGCGAGGCCGACCTCCTCAACGCCGTCATCGTCCAGAGGATACAGTGATCTCTCTCTCTCTACGCCCGCACCACGGACTCAACAAGACTGTTTTTCATCCTTTTTTTCTATAGCGGCGGGCGGCGACCGGCTGTTTGTCACGATGCCATTGAAATTAAACTTGCTGTGTAAAGTGGAGGAGCGTGGTGTGCAGAGGCTGTGACGGGTTGACTCGTTCATGCGAGCACTCACCCTTTGTTAGCATAGCATAGCTTAGCTCCACGGACCCAAACAGCGGGTTCAAGTAAAACCACCGGAAATTCAACGTCATATGTTCTTCCCTGATCTTGGCAGAGTCCATACATGCCAAACTCGCCTCCACGCAAGCACTCACTCTTTGTTATCTTAGCATAGCTTACCATAGCTTAGCTCCACGGACCCAAACAGCGGGTTCAAGTAAAACCACCGGAAATTCAACGTCATATGTTCTTCCCTGATCTTGGCAGAGTCCATACATGCCAAACTCGCCTCCACGCAAGCACTCACTCTTTGTTAGCTTAGCTTAGCATAGCTTAGCTCCACGGACCCAAACAGGGAGTGAAGATGGAAGCAACTAAAATCTGCACATTTAATGGTTGTGTACCAACTCGTAGATTGCATAAAAATAGGGAACATTTCACAGGGAGCCGTTTGACGGAGTGGTTATGGACATGCTGTTATGCTAACGGAGCTATGCCAACAAATTAATGCTGCGAGTGATTGGTGAAGATGTTTTTCGGGCCCCAACAAAATCAGCGACTTGTTTTTGGGATACCAACTTTATATCATGGCAATTAAAATTATCCCGTCTGGCACCCGTACCACATGCTTGCCACAGAAGGAGTTAAGAGATGTTGGAAGTTACAATCTGGTTCAAGTACGTCTGGACCCAAACTGTGGTTTGGAAGATTTGATTTTTAGAAGGTTTGAGATACCACCCACCATCGGTGCGCAAAAAAAAGTAACAAACCTGTTTTGGAAAAAGTAAGGAGTAGAAGTACAGATATATTTGTTACAAAATTTACAAGTACAAGTAAAAAGTCATCAGAGAAAAAAGTACTTCTAAAAGTACAGGTACATGAAACAAACTAAGTACAGTAATTAAGTATTTGTACTTTGTTACTTGCCACCAACAAGGGATAATCTTTCTGGTCCATAATATCCCAACACAGAATTAAAACCCAGAATAGAAACACGTTGTGTTGGGCTGTGGGTTTTTGCTCATCCAGTTTTAAAAATCTACCGTTGAACATCACACTTTTAAAAATATGACCAATGAGATTAGTAATGAATTACATTTACTCACATTTAGTCTTGCACCGATACCATTTTTTGGTACCGATACCCGATACCTGGCTGTGCAGTCCGATACCGATACCAACCGATACCGATACCACTGCTTGAAAAAAAGTGCTATTGGTAGTAACTTCTTCCCAAGGTTTGGGAAGAAGTTACTAGTGTTATCGCGGTAATTTTTACATGCAGTCTATGATTAATAGTAGTGGGGGAAAATTATAAAAAACACATTAAGAATTATTTTAATATTTTATTGTTTGGGTGATATTGGGGTAGCAACTGAAGAGTTCAGATGCAAAACCCCCTTACTCCACTTGACCACTTTTTGAGAAAAAGGCCATTTTTTATCAGGCCATTTTATTTAAGTTGATGGGAAGAGATATTTTAGACACTGCGGGGGGCGGGCTTTACTTACATTCTACACTTTTTACAAACATTTCATTTACATATTCTAGATTTAGACAACATTCGGGCAGTTTCCACTGTACAGAGTTGGAAAAATGGTATCCGTTCCGATACTTCCGATACAGATACCACAAAAAAGGTGCCGATACCGAGTACGTCCGATACTGATATTGGTATCGGTGCAACACTACTCACATTAAGTAATTAATTACTTTTGGTGAGTAATGTGTAATTTTTTCTTCTTTTTTTTTCCAAGTTATTTTTTCCGCCATCAGCGCCGTTTTTCCATCTTTATTGGATAGGATTAGCCGTAAACTGGGTTGAAGAGATCGGGGGGGTAGACATTGCAGACAAGTCGACGAGCGGAGTCGAACTCGCGACAGACGCAGCGCCGCTAACATGAATGGGGTCGTGTTAGGTGCGGTGTCCATAACCACTCGGCCAGCGCGGACCCAGTGTAATTTTTACGTAAGTACATTTTTACCGTAGTACTTTTCACTTGTTATATTTAAGTCCCCTCACTTTACTGATTACTAAACATATTGGTTAAACTCCTGTGCAGCCTGGTGAGCCAGAACCAACGCATCGTCCATGCATCGCACCGAAACAAACAAATGAAAGAAAAAAAGTTTGATTCATGACTGATGTTTTTTTGCATTAAATAATTGAAAAGTAACTTTTACTCATTTAACTCATTACATTTTGTACTTTTACTTGAGTACATTTTGAGATGGGTAATTTTACTTTTACTCTGAGTACAATTCAAGCAAAGTAAATTACTTTTACTCAATTAAAAAAATGTTCAGTGTTCTTTACCCCTCTGGTCATGTTGGTTTTGATGTCTGTATTTCAGTCATGAAGTTATTTTGATTCCACAATTTGAAGCCTTTTGGTTTTGCATCATAACGTGTTGGGATCTGTGGTGCTGTCGGTTAGACCTCCGCATCCAGCGTACAATTGTTGCTACCCCTTGATCAGATCACGGACAAAATGCTGCTTGGATTAAATGGAGAAACGGACCCAATGAGTCCTCGGCAGAGATGGTAAAAGTACCCAAATGTCGTACTTAAGTAAGAGTAAAATACATTTGTGAAAAAACAACTCGAGTAAGACTACAAAGTACTTATCCAAATATCTACTCGAGTAGAGTTAAAAGTACATGCTCAGAAACGTACTCGAAAATTATTTTTGAAAGTTAAAAGTACAAGCTCTAAAATGTACTCGAAAGTATTTTTGAAAGTATAACGTACAAAGTACTAAAAAGAAAATTGTATGTAAAATGCATTTTTTTTCAATGTTAGTTTGTCAATGTTATTGTTTGAATAAATGACTAACAACCTAGCCTAATTTAGCTTATATCTCAGGACTAAATGAAAACCACTTATTAACTTAATAAATGGGACTGTACTCTGTGCCCCCTACTGACTTATATTATGCTTATCTTACCCTGTCAAAGTGCAAAAAAGTAACGAGTCTGTTTTGGTAAAAGTAAGGAGTAGAAGTACAGATATTTTAGTTAAAAATGTACTCAATACAAGTACAAAGTACTCACAGAAAAAAAGTACTTCTAAAAGTACAGATACTATGCTAATATACATATATATATAAATGCTAAATTTTACTTAAGTACAGTACTTAAGTATTTGTACTTCGTTACTTGCCATCTCTGGTCCTCGGCACCTAAAGGGTTAATGGAAGAAAACCCACATTGGCCATAGAACTAACTTTAATCTGACAAAACGTGATAATTAAAAAAAATCCAACGTTGATTTTGGTGGACAGAAAAGGCAAAATTTGTCAAATTTCTTACTTGAGTAATAGTAAAAAAACTTGAGTAAGACTATTAAGTACTGATCCAAATATTTACTTGAGTAAAGTGAAGACTACAGGCTGAGAAATGTACTCAAAAGTATTTTTGAAAGTAAAACGTACAGGTTCCAAAATATACTCAAAATTATTTTTTTTAAAGTATAAAGTAGTAACAAAGAAAACGTATGTAAATTGCATTCTTTTCAATGCCATTATGTTATTGAATAAATGACTAACAACCTAGACTAATTTAGCTTATATCTCAGGACTAAATGAAAACCACTTATTAACTTAATAACTGGGACTGTACTCGGTACATCAGCGCCCCCTACTGGCTCATATTATACATCTTATCCTACCCTGTCAGTGCGCAAAAAAGAGAAAAAGGCCGATTCTCAATCCATAGTCTGAGCAGCGGGCTCGTGCCTCGTGGTCTAATACGCCCCGTTTGTGACGCCAACTCAGCGCCAAGTTCGTTCTCAATCCGTGGCCTCGCCGATTCCTCGAGCTGGCACGCCCCCTTCAGCGAGATCACAACGATGCAGTCCTGCGTCGGAGACTAGCTGAAATTTACCCACAATCCTTAGCACGGACATGCTCTGGGTTCGACTGGGCAGTCATATGTGCATTCAATCAGTTGTGCTGTGTTCTATTGATGCTGTCTTTTCATAATATTAAACCTTACGCCAGTGGGACTACCGCACGCACACTACTATTTACGGAGAGAGAGAGCCGCGACGCACGTCTGCAGTGCAAGCATGGCTTTAATAATAACAAACACTATCTAATGCACCAGAGAAGTAGTGCTCTACCGGAAGCCCTTCCGGTGCCCACTCGGCGCACTAGCGCCTCCCAGTGAGCATAACACCCAGGTGCAACATAACCCTACAGGCGTGACTTCCCCTTTTTCCTTCCCCCTTGCTTTTTTAAAAACGAATGCTAAGTATCAGTCACATAGTCTTTCAAGTACGCTGGCGGTTTCCTGCGCCTCCCGGATCGCCGGGGCGCGTCACCGGGAGCATCCGGGGAGGACAACTTGCCCTGTCCCTGCATCTCACTGTCAATGTTATTGTTACTGCCTGGCAGGGCAGAGATAGTCTCCGGGATGGCCGGCGGAGTGGGAGGGCCTACAGACGGCACACTAACTGGTGGCCGACTTGGGGTCGAGGACCCACCTCGGGCCGGAGGCAGATATGGGGTAACAGGGATAAAGTCACTCTTACCGGGATGCTGATCGTCACAGTCCTCTGGCTCAGACACAGTTACCTCCTCCGCACGCGGGAGCTCAGACACCTCCGCAGGCACCTTGAAGCAGTCAGCCATGTGCACCCGGTAAGAGGCGCTCCGCAGCTGAGTTCCGGCGAACTTCCGCACATTGCAGAAGGGCGGGT
>OMKY01208644.1:0-18384 GCA_900302395.1 Bregmaceros cantori
TATGTATATATATATATATATATATGTATATATGTATATATGTATATATGTATATGTATATATGTATATATGTATATGTATATATGTATATATGTATATGTATATATGTATATGTATATATGTATATATGTATATGTATATATGTATGTATATGTATATGTATATATGTATATGTATATATATATATATATATATATATATGTATATATGTATGTATATATATATATGTATATATATATATGTGTGTATATATATATATATATATATATATATGTGTGTGTGTATATATATATATATATATATATATATATATATATATATATATATATATATATATATATATATATATATATATATATATATATATATATATATATATATATATATATATGTGTGTGTGTGTGTGTGTGTGTGTGTATATGTATATCTATATGTGTATGGGGCCAGAAAAAAGTTGACTTGCCCTGCTTTAGGGCAATCCACCCTATATGATTGCTCCATGCAGTCGGAACCCTATATTACAAGCAACCGCATCAATTTCAGATGCACTACCCATATGTATAGTGCCTAAGTTGAAGAAATTGAAAATCAAAACTGTAACACATTCTATTCTATGTTGATCGGTTTCAAGTTTTATTTATATAAGTAACAGAAATTGTTATTCATCATGAGTATAGCATCGTCACCACAGACTAAAACATGAGTCTGTGGAGCAGAAGAACATTTGGGTGTAAGTTCTGCCAAGTTAAATAAACGTGTTCAAAATGATGTACAGCAATCAATGGTTGCAGTACTGTCCTTGAGAATATAGCTTGTGTGTATGTGCGCATATGTTTTTAGGTGAAGATGACAAGTGATACCAAACCGTGGGTCATAATGCTCACCACACAGGAAGCTTAATTCCGTCACCACATGGCACTGAGCAAGAGCACAGTGTGAATAACACGTTAATAAAGCGAGATAACAACAACCACAAAGATAAGCAATGTTACAAAAGCAAAGGTCAGCAGTCAGCATTGGGTCAACAGCTGACTGTTAGCACAATATGCTTTTCAAAATGTTCCATTATCTCATCTACGGGATTTGGCACAGGGTTTCGGAGCTACAAAGATGCATTTGTTTTAGCTCGGAGGCCCCGGAATGAATATAACAATTGTCATTCACAATTGAAAAACTACTTTACACACAAATTTGACTAAATCAATTACTACTAATTTTGTTTCCCTCAATAGATGAGTTGACGCACCAAAAACAGGGGGCTGACATTTTGAAAATGGGATGGCTGCGCTCTGAAATGTACCTGAGCACTTTTGAGAGTACTAACAATATACATAAATCTATATCCAGAATCTATTTAGTCAATGTTAGTCATTCTCAGGTGTAGGTGTCACGGTGGAATGGCAAACCTGTTTCAACAATTAAGGCTCATTCCCAGACGCAAGCCTGCGCGCACACACACACACACAATTTCTCCTAGTCGGCATGTTTCAACCCCAAAAAGTGGTTGTGCATGTTTTGGAAATGTAAGGAGTATCAAACACCAATATCAGCACTGTGGATTTTGGGTTCTCATCTGACCACATGAAGTTATTGGTCGAAATTATTTGATTAAATCTGTTTTAAAGTAATCCAAACCTAATCATATACCTTATACTTTGGTATAAACAGTTGCACTCTCTGCCAGTTATTAGTGGCGGAAGTAGAAGGTTCCGGAACTCTGGATAAGATCACATCATGTCACCAATGTGTTTGAAGGACAGTGCGATAGGCAATCTTGACTTGACATACGAAGCTGGCATGCAGTGTGGGTTATCAACCAATAAAACACATTGCAAACAGCCAAGCAGATGATAGCTTAATCTCTGATGCTGCAGTATGGGAATTACTTCGGGGTTAGGTCATAAAGGACATCTATATTATCTATATGTAATCAGATTATGCAAATCATCTTATATAAAAAAACAGAGGAGAGGATTTGGGAATGTCATCTATAGATGACTGGTACTTCTGCCTGGAATAAGGTATTATGAAAAATAAGCCCACTTTATATTTTCAATAAACTCAATTGACTATTTGAAGTTATTTAAAATCGTTTAAAGTTGTCTTCAACTTAATTTTAAAGATTATATAAAAATAAGCTTTATTGTTTGACATTGATAACAAAAAGGGAAAATAATTGGGAACAAATCGCGGTTGTGGGGTAAGGGCAAGGGGTAGGAAATTCGGTTTAATGTGTTTCACTTGGTTTCTTTCTCACGTTTACCTGACTGTAGTGCGTTAGTGCGTCTTGAAACATGCTGTGCTAAAATGAAGTTATTCGTTAATTTGTTCAACACCAACAATAAAATAAATCATTCCAGAGGCGTCATGTCCAGTTGTATATTTTAAACTAATACTAGAGTATTTGTGCCACTTGAAAGTATCCGGACGCGAGTCGTTTTTGTTTGTTGCGAGGACGTTTAAAAAAAACGGTCCTCTCTTGCCCCCTACCGGACAACCAGTATATAACAGATGTATCTCTCGGAATTATCCAGTTACCGATATTATTTTGTAAACTGTTTTAATTGCATTTCACACATTAGACTGATGGTTTACAATGGACACGTCTAGAGCAAAAAATTCCATTCAGGAGGTCGAAACAAATAAAATAACTGATTATCAGGGTTGGGAAGGTTACTTTTTATAAATAAGCTGTTGCAAATTAACAATTAAATTGTAATCAGTAACGTAATGCCACAACCATATTTTAAAAGTAATTTAAAAATTCTGTTTTCGTGAAGAATGGATGTGGTTCCTTATGAAAGGGGTTCCGTGAGTCTGGCGAACCAGAACCAACGAATCGTCCACGCACCGATTTGTTGGTTCTGTTCCGTTGCATGCCATCCACTATTTCAGGCAAATGCAGCTAATCTAGATTACATATTTTAAAATGCAATCATAAAGGCAGCCCTACCACAGCTACTCATTTTTGTAATCCGATAACATGTAATCATCCTCTCCATCAGCAGAATGTGCACCATGTGTCATCCAGTGTTGCCACAGTTACTTCAAAAGAGTAACTAAGTTAGATTACTCGTTACGTTCTTTTAAAAGTTACTAAGTTAGATTACTCGTTACTTTATTTTTAAAGTAACTAAGTTAGTTACTTTTCGTTACTTTCAATTATATTCACTCAAACCTTCTCGAAAACAAAATAACAACTAGTATTACTAGTACAATAGACACTTTAATGAATGTGAGTTATAATTTACACACTGTACACACTAAACAGATGTGTGAACTTCTGACATTTAAATGTTGGTGACACTTGTTACGTTTTTGTTCAAATTGCAAGTGGTATTTCTGAAGATGGACAGTATTTTTTTTCCTAGACAAAGTTGGCAACATACCTCAATAATATTATTGTTGTGGGATAAATAATTAAAACAATGCCTTTAATTCCACGCGGATTTTTTTCACATTCCATGATTATTTACATCGCCTTGCGTCTCTGTGCCGTGTGTGGGATTGGCGTTAGATCGAATAGCTCTCCCGTTTGATGAACCCGGCGAATTCTGTCAGCAGAGCGAGTGACGACTGGGCTTCCAGATGAGCAGCGCTGCTACTCCATGGCCGGCGCGGGATTCCAAGCGTCTTTCCGCGCATTCCTTGTTGTATCATTTTGTAATATATACTTAAACTCTCGGTACGTAAAGTCTCGGTAAAAGTTCTGACAACTTCCGAAACACGGTTGTGCTACACAGCCTGTGACGTTACGCAGCGCAATTGGCTAACTCACGCGAGCCTCGAAGTCGTCACGTGTTCATGTGGATCAATGGAGTGGCGGCATCCACTCGGATAATCCCAGTTGGAAAAGTTATGGAATAAAGCATTTTTACCGTGCGTCGTTTTACTATATAGTAGACGCTGGATTTTCTTTGAGCTAACGCAGGAAGTAACGCGGGGTACACGGGTAAGTAACTTCAATCTTATCACTTTATTATGAGCAGTAGCACGTTAGATTACTCGTTACTTGAAACGTTACAAAAATGTGAGTAACGCACTACTTTGTAACGCGCTAGTGACAACACTGGTGTCATCCTTCTCCAGAGGCACCGATCCAGTGTTTTCCAGTGGTTGCCTGGGTCAAGTCCTGCCCATGCACAGATTGTCACACCATTGTTTGGGTTGTCTGCCTCCACTTCTTTTACCTTCTACTGATACAAAGGAGAGCTTTGTTAGGCCAATTTGTGATTTATGACGGTATAGTTTTAGAGATCCGCTTTTGAATATCGCTATTAATGGTTTGGGTGACATCATTCTGTGGAGTTCCTTTACTTGTACATGTGATCTGCGAGATGGTGATTTGTCATTCATCGCATTAAAGGTTTCAATTGTACACAGTTCTATTGTCCAATTTACACATTCAAGGCTGTAGAAGACTACTGGCAGTATGAAGATTGAAGACATTGTAGATTTTGGCCTTGATATGCAGCAGAACACACCAACGCAAGAAGTAGTTGGTTGTTCTTTCCAAACCTTCATTTGAGGCCGACAGTTTGTTGAGGTAAACTAATTCTGTAGATTGAGAAGGTGGGTGGGTTGCTTTTATCGGTTGTCGTGCATTCTGTTTTGCATACATTGATTTTGAGGCCTACTTCAGTTGCAAGTTTTGTAAGGGAGTTGTGTTTTCGCTTTGTGAGCTGGCGATAGTGGCTATGTCGTTGGCAGCATAGTTTGGGCAGCAGTTGGCCTCCGATCTGCTTTTGATATTGATACAGCCTTTTATTTGAAAAAGAACAAATTACTAGTACCAGTTCAGATCTTATTTAAAGCAGTTCCATAGCGTCATTCAGAACAATGCTATCAAACTGCTTTTAAATAACATCTTTCCAGGGTCCTGAACTCTACTTGCTTGTATTGGTTACATGAACTCTTTGCCTCAGTTTTTCATTGTGGATGCAGACAGGTGTGGCATTGGTCTGCTATGCCAATGCTGTTATCTATCGGCCAATGTCAGTAAATAATTTTGTATGACTCCTAATTTCATTAGCTCCCATTTTGCATATGATCATACCTCCCTCCCTGTTCTTCAGATGTGCAGTGAGCTCTGCTGTATGGCTTGCTTACTTATTTAAGGGGAGCCAGTTTTTAACAAAGCCCACACCCAAAAAGAAAATCAACAACCGGTGACCACTAGGAGACCAAGTCATGTTGAAGAGAAAAAAAGAAAATATATTTATAAAGTCTATATGTAAAAAGTAACAATCCTGATTTGGGAAAAGAAAGGAGTAAAAATACTGATATACGCCAACAGCTCTCACAGTGGTTAAACATCGATCCATCCATCTTCATCCGTTTATCCGTAGTCGGGTCGCATGTGCAACAGCTCCACCAGAGAGCTCCAGACTTCCCACTCCAGAGCAACATTAGCAACCTCCTCCTGGGGGATCCCGAGACGCTCCCAGGCCAGGGAGTTGATGTAATCCCTCCACCTGTGCCTTGGTCTGCCCCGGGGTCTCCTCCCAGTGGGACATGCATCGAGGACCTCCCTAGGGAGACGCTCAAGTGGTATCCTAACCAGTTGCCGGAACCTCCTAAACTTCTTTCCAGGAGCAGCGGCTCTACTCCGAGTATCTCCCGTGTGACTGAACTTCTCACCCTATCTCTATGGGAGACGCCAGCCACCCGTCAAAGATAACTCATTTCGGCTGCTTGTATTCGCGACCTAGTTCTTGGTCACGACCCACACTTCATGACCATAGGTGAGAGTAGGAACGAAGATAGCTAGGTAGAGAGAGAGCTTTGCCTTCTGGCTCAACTCTCTTTTCATCATGACAGTGTGATACAGCGACTGCAATACCGCCCCGATTCTCCGGCTGATCTCCTTCTCAGTCTTCCCTTCACTCGTGAACAGGACCCCAAGATACTTGAACTCCTTCACCTGGGGTTAAGCCTCATTCCCTACTCAGACTGTACAATCCACCAGTTTCCTGCCGAGAACCTGAGCCTCAGATTTGGAGACGCTGATCTTCATCCCAGCCGCTGTGCACTCAGTTGCAAACCGATCCAGTTAAACATTCATGTATTTAAATTGCCACAGCTACACTGGCACACACAAACAAACAAAAAAATGTCATTGGACCAAGTCCCAAGTCAACTCCAAGTCAAGTCATTAACACGCTGTAATTTTATCTCCAGAATCGGATTTTAATAAAGTCAAAAGCAAGGAATAGTTTTGCTTTTCTAATAGCATTGTTAGCTTTTTGTGCTACTTTATTAAAATCAGATTATGGAGCTAAAATTACAGCATGTTAATTAGTGCTGCAACTAATGATTATTTCAATAGTTGATTAGTTGCCGATTATTGAAACGATTAATCGACTAGATATTTTCACTTTCAAAAATCCCCAAAATATTCACAGCGACATAGAAATGGATTTCGTCAACTTGAAATGTAGTCAAGTTTAGTTCGCGATAGCCAACAAATGTACAACAATTTAGCACAAACTCATTGCAATCAAGTTTTATGCCAATATTTTGATGGCTTCCTTCATATTCATCTTTTTTATCAATAATGTTGAATAATTATAAATCATATTTTGGATTTTCAGAAATTGAGTAATATCAAATTTGTGTAGACCAATAGGTGGTGCTGGTGTCAGCAAAAAAATGCTGATAATTATTCAATTCCTTGGCGATTATCGCATAAGTTGTTGATTAATTTCATCATCGATTAATCATTGCAGCCCTCATGTTAATGATGACTTGGTACTTCACTTGCCCAAGAAGACTTGAGACATGAACGAGGGACTTGGTCGCATCTCTGGTGTGAACGCTCTTGCACAACAGCATGCCAAGTTCAATCCACTAGAGACACTTTGTCTCTACAGGGCTCAGGTAGAATCTGCTCATTGGCAGCGTGATGACACCATGTAGCACATGGTCTTGCAGCTCTATATGAGAAAGCGCCAGTCGCAGGATGCAGATTCTGGCTGGAACCGACATATTGGTAAGGAGGGTGGAAGGCAAAGTCACATGACATCTGGCGATCGGGCATCCGTGACCCTTGCACAAGCAGTTTCACTACTGCTGTAGTGCGAGTGCTTGAGTGGTATACCCGACTGTGGTCACAGAGTGATTGTATGTATATCTTGCTACCAACGTTGCACCGATGCCAGTAACACGCGGGGGCAGTATCGGCACCTAAATGGTGGTATCGGTGGTTAACAACAAATAGGGCAGTGATACAATTTGCATATGCTTGTATGACACTTGAACGCAGCTCTCTCGACACTCACTACATTCTGTGTTGTGTGATCACAGCGCATGCCTGCAGCTATCGCTATTGGCCTATTCTAGACCAATGAGATTGGGCCAATATTTTTATTTATACACACACACATCAAACAAAGTGGTATGGGCCGATACTGCTCAGCCAGGTATTGGCCTAAAATTGGTATTGGTGCAACACAACTCATTACTTCATGATGTATGCATGTCTACCTAGTAGAGGTGATATGTTTAGTAGGCCAAATTGTTAAAACTATTGATGGTTGGATTGCCAATACTACTGCTTTGTCATGTTGTTATAATATTTACATAATATCCACAGGTCAAATTCCATGTCTGTGCGTAACCACAACCTGGAAATAAAGTGATTCTGAAGTTGACGTCTTTGGAGGTCCATGTCAGAGGCGCATGTGCGCGGGTGCCCTGGGTGCTTGGAGTTCGGGGTCCAGGAGACGGAACAGCAGGGCACATCGGTTACGTTGGGATATTTGTCCCAGAGTCTGGTGGAGGCGGGCCTGAAGATAGTGAACGTCACGCAGGCGCTCTCTGCAGTTCAGGATGGAGAAGTAGGATGCAGCTTCCTCCAGGAGATGCACGGCCTTGGCTGGAGGATGGAAGCGGGGTTGCGGATGTTGCACCAACGCACAGGTAACAACACAATTCATTAGTGATTTTATTGTGATATCTCTACAAGATATCAAACATTCCCTTTTGCAAAGACGTTAGATAAATAGAACATGAAAAAATACATAAAACAACAAATGAAATACATGTGGATGGATGCACTGTTTTGACCACAAATGTAGGCTCCTCAGTGTAAGCAAGTAACAGACTAGCAATGTATGCAATCACTGCAATCTATGCAATCACTGCAATCTAGACAAGTTTGCTTTGACTGTTATAAAGGATAACAATCATTGCATAAAGACGAATCACTTTTACACGTCTTTACAATATTTTAGTGTGGTTTTCAGTCTGCACGGAGGCGGATAGGAGGGCCCTACATAAGGTCATTAAGACGGGCCAAAAAAATATCGGCCCACCATGACCACTGCCAACCGTCACAGATACACAACACGCGCTGCATGCGCCGCGCCAACAACATCAGCCAGGACACTACACATCCAGGTTCTACAGCTTAACCAAGACTCACACAACTAGGCTGTTAAACAGCTTTTACCCCAGTGTCATAATACTCTTGAACTGAGTCAAAGAGTCCTTTCATTGCACTGTTTTTTCAACCTATTATTTAGTTTATCCTTTTATGGTTGTCACCATTTATTTTATCTGCTGTCTGGCTTTCCACTGAGGAGTCGCTTCCCTTTCCAGCGAGGAGTTGCTTTTAAATCTCATTTTAAATTGCTTTTAATGTGAAATGACAATACAACTATATATTGAATTGTAAGAAAAAAGGGCAGTTCCAGTTGCAACTTTCATCTTCCTGCTAATTATTCAAAAAGTAATAATTGAATCAATAATTTCTTAAATATTGAATTGAAGTTGTATAAAAAGTAGTAATTACAAAAAACAATAACCAATCATTCATTGTACATTAGTCTTCTATATTACCCACATTTTAACTGCTTAAACCCAGTATGAGAGTTGAAACACGACCAACGCTTGGTTACATAAAATAAAATCTTCATCCCTGTTTGGGTCCGTGAGGCTAAGCAGAACTTTGTAGTGAGCGTGTCATAGCACTTCCGAACCCTCCCATGACTCCCCTCGGGTAAGAGGTTTCGGTCCATCAAGGTCAGAACCTTGTGCCACAAGAACAGCTCCTTCCCTGCTGCCAAATGGCTACTGAACGCCAAGTAGCTCCAGGAGAGTCAAGCTGCACAAACCACTTTCCGACCCCAGCACTCCTCTACTCTACTAACACTTGGCAAAACTCGAAACGTTCTGCACAATGTGCCTTGTATAAAGTATAGACTGTACCCCTGTACATAGACCCTAGTTCCCTTGTTACATGTTTAGCACCTGCACCAAAAAACATTCCTAGTCCATGATGTTGTATCATTGACAATGGCAATTGTCTGATTCTATGAGTACTGCTGTGCCCTAAATAGGCATGTATACACTCTTATGATCAGGGAAAAACATTTCAGTAAGCATTTTCAGTTTAGTTTTCCTGAGGGGGGTACTTAAAAACTAGCTCCGCATCCCTGATGAGCACCACAGCCTCTACTGACCTGCATGCTCCGTTACGCTGCGGGGGTGAGTGACAGAGTCATCCGGTGGTGCTCCACGGGGCAGGGCCATGTGACAGCGCGCGGCCAACATCAGCGCTCTGCCTTTATCCATGACGGAGCCGTGAGCTAGGATGGGTTCTAAGGCTTCATGAAGCACGCTCAGGGCTTGCTCTGGAACTCCCAACATCAGCTATGGTGAGGGGGGGAGCAGACATTTAGGATGTATTCAGTACTTCGGGGCAAAATCCATATTCTAGGATTGTAGCTAACTATTATTTTAATAAACAATTCAACCAGCAATTTTTAGAGACTTCCTTTCAAATCTGAATGAATATTAACATGAGGCTTTATTAATATTGTTACATAATATTATTAGTATTATATTCCTGTGGATAGACCATCAAATAGAGGGAATAAATCTATCTTTATCTCCATATACATCTCTATATACATCTATATATATATATATATATATATAAATTATTGATGAGCCAGAGTATCGTATTTTTCTATCTTAACTCTATTTTTCTTTCTTAAAGTGAACGTTTATTGTTCTACTGCTCTCCATATTTCAATTAATCACACAAACGCCTCTTTCTACCAACCTGATTTGAAACAACACTGCATTTCTACGCACAAACCTCTGGCATTTCTTGCTAAATTATTGGAAATGTTTATAAGATGTATTATATGGATATGCATCCATGGCCTTCAAATAAGTATGAACTTGACAATCACACTTGCGTGTTCATGTGTCTGTTTGCTACTTGCAGTGGGCGCAAGTAGTGTAACTGCAAGTGGGTACCTGAGTGAAGGCTAGATGGAGCAGGATTTTGGACACCAAGGCCTGGAGGTGGTGCTGTCGGGCCAGCGACAAAGCCTGCAGCAGCAAGGGAAGACCCGTGGAAAAGTCTGAGCACTCCCAGTGGAGCTCGGCCATGCACAGCATCACCCTGGAAGTAAGGACTTTGGTTAACCCTTTGTGTTCTTAGGACTCCTATAGACCTCTTACAACAATCCATATTCTTATTGCCAACACCACCAATAGAAATTAAAAAAATAACCCTTGGTACATCAGTGCAAATTTCATAAGTACACCGGATTGGTCCACCTGAGGGGCGTCTTCAGTGATCTAGCCCAAACTCATCTGGTTTCCAGGTCCTTCAACATTATGCCCCTCAAACGACCTTGGGTGACCCAGCCGCTGTTGATCAAGTCCCAACGGAAGCCCTAGTGGCTGCCCTCCGTCAGTTCCGCTAGGGAAAGACCACCAGTCTAAATCTGTAAGGTTGAGAGAGGGTATCTGGTGCATGGAGGGGCTAGGATCTGTGGTGTGCCTGCAGTCATGTGAACTGTCTAGAGTGTGATGCTACACAAACTGTTAGACCTCAGCAGTAGAACGTCTAGTCTCATATGGCGCAAATTGAAACCTGAATTGCTAGTTTTGACACAGGTTTGTTACAAGGCATGCGCGGCAGCTGACAAGAGGTAAGGAGAGACTTGACATTGGCGTGGTATTAGAATAGAATATAGATATCATTGATGACACATGCAAACGGTGCATGACTTTGACTATGGCTCGGTTGGGAAAACGGCAGTCTGAAGACAATCACGGCAAATAAAATAATTATTTTACATCCAGAATTAACCGGCGTTAAATGTATGCATTCAGCCTCGCAGTCTTGTGCCTTTGTTCTCAGCACATGCAGGGCTGCGAGATTGCTTCCCCTCGCAGTCATGTACTGCAGGTCCGCTCGTCCCACCTCTCATCCCCGTTTCATACAAACGCTGTCAATAAAGAGAAAATGGTGTGTTGAAAAAAATAACTTTGCAGACATTTTGGTGGTACCAGCGCAGATGAACAGGCAGAGAGTGGTTTGCATAACACTGTCTGTTTAAATGTATTTCATTATTGATTTATCCATGGTAATATGCTATGAACTGCCAGCAGATGGCAGCTCAAATCCGTCCATTCTATTTAGCCATATTACAATGGACGTGAAGTGGGGTAAGTATGTACGTGATACCACCAAAATGTCTGCTGCTGCCAAGCTGTGACGTCAGACGCAACAGCCGTATGGACTTCTTGAATATTGTGACAGGCATAACCAGTCCCAGCCTAGGCAAAGGTTTTCTGCTGTTCTTCTGCATGCAAGGCCCCACCTGGTTAGCCAATCCCATACTGCTCACCTAGGTGGTGTCTACAGAATGATATTCATACTGTCTGAAACTTGCTGAAGTCAATTGGACTGTATGGACTGTATACACCTATGCAATTGGCACATTAAAAGTTGTTTAGTTCATTATAATACATTAAATGATATATCTATATTAAAAACATAGAAAAGCATGTTCCACAGCCCCTCAAAGTCAGGGCTCCCAACCGGTTCAAGGAACGAAAACCGGAAACCGGAAACGAACGCAATTTTGCAGAATTTTACGAGGAGCGGAAACGGAAACGAAAAAAGATTTCTCCAACTGTTCCGGAACAGAAACGGAACATTATGATATCCACAAAACCGGTTAAAAACATTTTTTTTTCATTCCCTATATATTTTAACATATACTATGTCTGGGAGACTATTTCCATCCACTTTCACTGTCAGTCGTCAAGCCCAATGCATCTGGGGCTCCATCTTGTGGACAAACGAGGTAATGGCATTAATACAGTTGCTCTGTTTGAAAGTCCACTAAATATAGTTTGTATAAAAACTATATCTAAACGTAACATTGCACAATATAAGGAACTTTAAGAACGAACGAAATGTTTGTGTTCCGAACCGGTTCAGGACCAATATTTTGGTGGCGGAACGGTTCCGAGAACGAAAACGTTAAATATAGACCTCCCTGAACCGTTCGGAACGGAACGTTTTAAAAATAATTCCGTTTTCAAGCCCTGCTCAAAGTCATTTACCGGATGATCATCTGTGTGCACTTGTTGGCCTCGCAGTAGACCTGCAGCCTCTGAAGAACACTGTAGGCCTCGGTGGGGCTGCTCATCTGAATCAGTACCTGGGCCTTCCTGCGGAGGGAGCAGAACGTCAATACAGCAGGATGAGGCAACCTTCTGTCTCACTTAAGACATACAAAATTAAATGCGTCCATCTTCCGTTGTCTATATAGCAGAATGGCATCGTAACGGAGTGGCTGAATTTGTTTGCTATAGCTCACTCTGTGACCAAGTACCCATTATCCCACTCATCGCTCGGCATACATGCTCTGGAACACCGACGACCACAACTCCAAATTACTTACAGATATGATCCCATGTTCTTCTGGATAAAAGCCCTAGCCTCATTTTCAGTTTTGTTTCAAATTAATTAAACCACGCACACCTGATTGGAAGAATGCATGGATTGCCAAGGACCACCGAGTGTGAAATGTTGTATATTATATTGTCACAGATTTCTGTGACAATTGGCTGCTTCATAAGAAATTTCTCCATCGATTACGAATAAACCTTTTGTTTTTTTACAGGGCAGTGCATGATTTTGATTTGTTTTCCGTTATATAAATTATTAGGTCTCTCTTCTAGTCACATAGATCAAGTAGGCATTATGTAACATACCTAATATTTCTAGGTCATAATGTTGAAACATGCTTGAAGTGTCATTACATTGTAATGACATTACATTGATAAGAATGTACTATCCACTTAATCTTACTATAAAATATACTAAGTGTTACTGTGAACAAGTGGACATATTTGACAGGCATGAGATCTGTCCACCTTCATATTTTTGTCTTTAAACAAAACTATCGTACAACCGAGTGTGCTCCTTTTTATATCTGACTCACTCTTCTGGGTAGTGGATACTTTCAAATATCCATATCTGTTCTCGATATGGCAAGGTATTCATTTTTTTTTTTTCATTTTAAAATTTTTATTCCTTATTTTTTGAGCGCAAGCACCATTTTCCATCTTTATCGACATTCGACAGTGTGAAGGGGGAGCTGTCTCACGACAGCTGTGTGTGCGTCGTGAGACTAAGACACAGGCACAAAAGTGTATGGGGCTAGACTGCCCCAAAGAGCCTTGGTCTTTATTAATGCTATGTTCAAGAGTGAACAGTGAACCATAGTACCTGTAGAGGCCCTGGGTCTTGTCCAAGGCCCGGATGGCAGGGACCAGAGGTTGGGCCAGATGCACCTTGCCATCATTCATGTGCCTCTCAAACTGGATGTTGAGCTCGCACAGCATCCACAGCTAGGCCAGGAAAGAGTGAAAGGAGTTAGTTAGGGAGAGTGACAGAAAAAAACACACACAGGACAAAATGGCTTTAGTCCATATGAAACATTGTGCATGTCGTGATAGCAGCATCACAGAAACATATTTGCTAATCCACATAACTGGGACAACACCAGTGGCTCATTTTCATTGCTATAGAGGGAAACCACCCACACAGGAGTGCACATCTCTTTGTGTAAGATTTCAGTGGTTTGTTGCATTAGAAACAAACAGTCTGAAAAGTCTAGTGTTGAGTATGAGTGTGTCTAACTGTTATAGTGCTTGCTCAGTGATTGGCAATCTTTGCAAGCACTGTGTGTTGTGGATTCAGAGTCTGGGTCCATCACCGTTATTCATTTGACCAAAATGGTGCCCACATTGCGTGACGGTTGCTTACCTTGGCGTGTTGGCTGTGTGGAGGAAACTCCTCCTTCAGGTGTTCAAAGATCTCTGCGGTGGCGGCATACAAGCCCTGGAGACAGAACATACATATTTCCACATGCTCGAATGTAGCACCAAGGTAAAACAAATAGTTAACAATCTCCCCAAATGAAGTCAGGTTAGTACAAAACAAATGTCAAATCCATCTAACTCTCTTCCCTGTAAACTGTTGATTGCCGAACGCAATCATTGGTGGCCTGACCAATAATACTGTATTCCCATTGGATAGAAGAATGTCCCCGAGGTTGTGATTGGTTGGCACACTTGACACAGAACAGAGAGGAGACTTGCACCTGCTCAGCGTGAAGCTCTGCCAGGTGACAGAAGGCCACAGCGAAGGCCTCCGTGTTGTTCTGCTGCACGCCAAAGTTGACTGGCTCCAGACTGCTCATGTTGAGCAGAAGCTGAGCCTGGTGCTGAGCCATGGTGCTGTGTAGGAGTGCAACGATCAAAACTGATTAAACAGTGACTAATCATTTATAAAATTAAATCAACAACTAATCTAATAACGATAATCGGCAAATAATTTAATAGTTGTTGGCAGTTTTGTGGTGATGTTTCCCCCATTTTTCCACACAAATTTGATATTCATAATTTCCAAAGATTTTAAACATTAAATGGAGATAATTGTCTAAAAAACATATTAGGGTATAAATGACATCTAATGAGTTTGTGTCAGAGTAAGTAGCTTAATATTTGTACATTTGTTGGTTAAAAAAAGCCAAATCTGACTAGATTTTAAGTTGGCAAGATTAATTTCTCGTAATTGTTGCTCGCTGTGAGAATTTGGGGTATTTTTTCAGGGAAGAATTATCCAACCGATTAGTCGACTAATTGTTTCAATAATCGCAACTAATCGACTATTAAAATAATAGTTATTTGCAGCACTAGCTTTTCACAAAGCAAAACCTGTGCAGGTTCTCATAGGCTGCATATGAAGACAAACTCCGGTAACAGGTAAATCGGTTATTAATCTTCAAGATCCTACTCCTCACCTTCAAAACCCTTCCACAACCTATCTCTTCCTTACTTATCAAACCTTCTAATAGTACATCAATGTTGCAGTAAATGATCTCATACGGACATGCGATGAGTCACTGGGGATTTGCAGTTTGTATTGTAAATTATAATAGGATATTCAGTGATATTTAATACAATTCATGAAATAATGTATTTATCAAATATATTAATTGCATATCCAAAACTGAGATCAAAATTTGAAATGAAAAAAATATATATTTTGAGTGATACATTCATTCAATAATATTAATGTGTTTTTTTTTAAATTGAGGTTTCAGAGATAAAAAGAAATAATAATATATTATATATGATAATTTATCTTTAAAGAAAAATCGTACTGCCCTACATTCTACAAATCCAAATTTGTGTTTATGAATAAACAATTTTAACATGCAAGTGATTAGAACCCCCTTGTGGACAAGGGGGTACATTTTACATTACATAAGAGTATATTCTATAAAAAAGAAAGTCGACATTTATTCAAATTTCTCAAATAAAAACATTACAATTTAGAGTCCTATTTTAAGGGCATATTGACAATGTTGCTCGGGTTTGAAGACTTTTCTGCACCTCTTGCCGTACAGCCTCCAGATGGCGATAGTTTGCGCCAGGCTGATCTCGATGAGCTCCGACAGACTGTGTTTCCAGTGCAGGATGTCGGTGTCCTTCAGCGCGTCCATCAGCTCATGGGCAGACTTGCCCTGCAGCGCGCCCTGCTGGACCAGTGACTGGATGCCTAGAGAAGCCAAGTACTAAGAGGAAATGGGAGACAAGACTACTTTACTGTGGTTATAGAGCAACACTAACATCCTTCATACTAGAATACGACAATAGAGCTGTTAGCACAGAGACTTCATGGCTTGGCAGCGGCAGACATGATGGTGGTTTCATCCTGGTCAGACACAGGCAGAGAGTGATATTTGCAAAACATTATCCGTTTCCTTGTTCCATTATTGATTTATCCATGGCAATATGATATTGTAGTGAATGGTGTCTCCCGCGGCAATGCCGACAATGCCGCGGGGCATTGTGTCCCATCATTACGTTGGTGTCGGTGGGACCCGTGAAGTGGCTTCCGAGGTTGGAAGCCTTGTGGGAGGGGGGCAGTGTAGTGAATTGTGCCTGCCGTGGCGAGGCCGTGGGACATTGTGGGTAAAACACCCTTAGTGACTTGGTTGTTACCGTCACGCCTGTAGAAATGTGATCTGGGTGAAGTTTGGCAGTGGGCTGAGCTTAGCCTCTTGTTGACTCGATTCCAGACGCATTTCCCCACATGCTCCTGGATGCTCCTCCACGTGGGGGCGTCCCATCATTACAATACTTGAAGTGGTAAGTAATACCACTTAATCGTACGTAAAAATATACTTCAACGTATGTGATTCCACCAAAATGTCTGTCGGCACCAAGCTGTGTCGTCACATGCAACAGCCTTATAAACTACACATTTTGAGGAACAGAAGGACCATAACTTACAGGCAAGCAAAGCCCAGCGGCCGCATTCACAGAGTCCTCAGTCTGGACCGAGCTGTCGGAGCCTTTCAACTGCTCCAAAGTGTAGAGCCAGCTCTGAGAGCACAAAAATAACATTAAAAAATAATAAAAAAAAAGAATCACACCAGAATTAAAAAAATAAGATGGACACATTTGCTTTGTTGAGCTCCATTTTTACCAGGCAATGCTGCAGACACACGTGGTCGTTGGACTCCTGAGCAATTCGAATTGCCTCTTGCAGTGCGAGGTCCGCCTGTTGACTGTAGTCCATAGAGACAGGAGTGTTAAGGTGAAACAAGGCGTATGACATGCATGTCACAATGAAACAAATTGAAGACTTGTGAGGCTTAAGGGCTTTTTCCATTCACTTTGCTTTGTACTCAGTACTCACTAATGTCCGAAGCGGCAGTGCAGACTCGCCAAATTGAGAGCGGCGTAGCGGAGACTCCGACCGTGGCCCTCGTCCCCGTTGCTCTTGCCTTCGCTGCCCGACAAGATGAGACGATCGAAATAGTGCAGGAGACTGTGGGTGGACGTGTAGACGTCATGTACTCGCATGTTGTTCAGGTAATGCAGGTAGTGCTGCACAGGACACAAAGCATATGCACACAATGCAGTCATGTTTGTCCATTCTACAAAGAATCTCTGCAAAGAATATTTGCCAACATTTGCAATATTGCGTCATGAATAACCAGCTAACACAAGAAGAAACAAACCATGTATTAAATGGGTAATATCAAATCAAACTCACATTTTCAAAGTGTGTCACTTTAGCATAGAAAACAATTATTAACCCGCTCGCAATTATTTTATGCACCCAAAATGAAAGGGGGATTTTTTTCACATCAATTAATTTTGGTTCTGTGACTTTTACATGTGACACAATCAGGTTTGGGAAGGTTACTTTTTAAAAGTAATGGTGGGATTACATAATCAAGGTAATCCTATCACCACATTTTAAAAGTAATTATTTTTAGATCAAATATATTAAATACATTTAATTTAATTATTAAGATGTTCAACTTGTTTTTGTAAGAAATTGAGTTCTATAAATGTGGCTGGTGTGTCAAATGGCAGTTGGTCTGATCCCTTATGAAAGGGATGTTACAACATTGTTACATTGTTACAACAATGGCCTAAGAACAATTTCAAAAGTGGCTATAATGCCCCCATTTCAGGCAAATGTATCTGAAATCGAGATTACATATTTTAAAAAGTAATTGTAATCAGATTGCTGTAATCTGATCACATGTAATCCGTTAACACCCAACCCTGCACACAACATACACATGTTGTGTGCGAGTGTGTGCAAGGAGAGTCAAGTCTCACAGCTTCAGCAAAGTCTGGGTTAAACTTCAGCATGTTGTTCAGCTCCTCTTGAAGCGCTGCTGGTCTCAAGGCTTTGTTGTCGTCGTGTTTCAACAGATAGGCCTGGAGAGGACGACATAGTAATGAGAGATCACACGTCAATAGCGCATTATCCTTTGGCCTTCAAAAAAATTAAAAGAAGTGTCACATGCAACAACAAAAAAAGGTTCTGCTGTGCACCGGAGTAGCTTAGTCTGTTAAGAGCGTGCAATAAAAAGCAGAATCCTATTTGTCAAGTCATGAATGAAACACAACTGGAAATTGACTTCGGACGTTAACACCCTCGTACAGTAAAAATAACAGTAAAAAATGTAATATAATAACAAGACAAAATATAGTATACTAGTATATAGTAGTAGCACTGTCAGAGAA
>OMKY01208646.1:0-14346 GCA_900302395.1 Bregmaceros cantori
AATAGTCATACAGACATGTGGTTTAAGTTAATGATTCTTTCTTTTTCTTCTACTTATCTCTAAACAGCATCCATATCATTTCTCATGCACGCACACATGCACAGACACCCGCTCACACACCCCATTGTGTCCCATTGTGATCCCGTCCCATTGTGACATCACTCATGCAGCTGAAAACCAGCCTTACAACACAGACACACACACACACCTCACAGGCCATATAAGGTCGTGTTGGAGTGTCTGGGGTGAGTTATATGAATGAATGAATGAATGAATGTCCATAATATGGACATCTAGTGCCCCCCAGTGTAGTGGAGTGAAGGGTGGGCTACAGTCTAGGACACTGCATGATTATGACATCACAATGGCATGAGTCCCCCCCCCACCCCAAGGGATGTAGCCAATCTTTCGGAACTAGATAATATGGCAGTAACATTCAGAATACTGTGGAAAAAAGTATCACTGGTATGCTGGTACAATGTGTATCTTGGTGCTAGTTAGCTGCGCCGGGGCTGCGCCGTGAAGCAGGTTATGTTTCTGGTAACGTCGGTTGGTTTGTCTGTCCCCAGGATAACGGGAAAAGTTGTGCACGGATCTGGATGAAATTTTGTACAGTTGTTAGAAACGGAAGAATCGGGTCCGCGTTGGCCGAGTGGTTATGGACACCGCACCTAACGCGACCCCATTCAAGTTAGTGGCGCTGTGTCTACAGTGTCGCGAGTTCGACTACGCTCGTCGACTTGTTTGCAATGTCTACCCCCGATCTCTTCAACCCAGTTTCCGACTAATCCTATCCAATAAAGATGGAAAAACGGTGCTGACGCCAGAAAAATAACTTTAAAAAAAAGAAAAGAAACGGAAGAATCGATTAAATATTGGTGCATTTCCGTAGCCTATAAGTAACATAATCATACTTAATCACCAACTTACCGATAGATCATTTCTGTAGCCTATAAGTAACATAATCATACTTAATCACCAACTTACCGATAGATCATTTCTGTAGCCTATAAGTAACATAATCATACTTAATCACCAACTTACCGATAGATCATTTCTGTAGCCTATAAGTAACATAATCATACTTAACCACCAACTTACCGATAGATCATTTCTGTAGCCTATAAGTAACATAATCATACTTAATCACCAACTTACCGATAGATCATTTCTGTAGCCTATAAGTAACATAATCATACTTAATCACCAACTTACCGATAGATCATTTCTGTAGCCTATAAGTAACATAATCATACTTAACCACCAACTTACCGATAGATCATTTCTGTAGCCTATAAGTAACATAACCATACTTAATCACCAAATTACCGATAGATCGCTGGGCGCTTACCGCGGTCACGTGACCAGACTTCCGGGTCACATGGGGCCACTGGTAAATGTAGTTGGCAAGTTCGCTCAAGCACTTACAACGATAATGGATTGCTACACCTACTGCTAACACTAAAAGTACTATTTTTGTACCACTACGGCGCAGGTTTGCACTCTCTGAGTGATTCTAGTTTACAATAAAACTGCCAGTATTTCATTTCTTGAAAAATTCAGAAGGTGGTAGTGTGGTAAATGCATATATCAACACATTCAAACCTTCTGCGGACCACCGGTTTTCATTTGTGCTGATTCTATACCAATACCACTTTATAACTTATGCTGCTTTTCTTTCTTTTAGTGTTGACCTTGTTCATTACGTAGATGTAATATGGAGGATTAGAATTAATCTTGATATATTTTTTAAAGTAACCAGGTTAGATTACTTTAGTTACTTTCAGTGTACTTTAGGAGTGTTGCAATCAGCTAGCCTACCGGCCAAACTAGTTATTGTCCAACTTCCCCCTGCAGGGGATCAATCTCCATAATAACCATAGACGCGGATGGATCCTCAGGGCTTCCCCACCCCCCGCCCCCCGCGCCAGGACACACCTCACCCCGGGCCGCATCACCCCCTCACCGGTGCGTCTCAGCCAATCAGCGAGCAGCACGGTGCGTCTGAGCCAATCACCGAGCAGCCCGTGCCAAGTTTTCCTTTTATGGAGCGGTGATGCGGCCTGGAGTCCTATATAAGCCGACGGAGGCTCTTCCTGCTTCAGTCCGCTCTCTGCAGCGCCGCTGTTCACATCCTCCAGTCTCTTTGGTCCGCTCAGGTTCATCAGCCGCAGGTGAGCCCCGGGTATCCCCCCGGCACTGGATTAACTTTTCAAATCTCAACTTCGTTTCATCATCTCGGATTATTCAACATTTAATATTAACCCAGCCCGTCCTTTGGATTTACGTGGGATTTTTATGTTAAGATTGTTTTATTTCGGATTATTTAAACCGTCTGCTTATTGTTTAAGGTCATATTAAACCTACACGGCGATCGTATCTACTTATTATAACGTTCGTCTTTTATTTATTTATTTTTTTTTGCCAAAAGTAATTCGTAGTCCACCGATTTTCTAAAACGTTTTTGGCTTTTACGCATGGATGTCTTTTACGCATGCATGTGTACTTTCTTCGTTCGCCTTGCGTTACGCTTGTCTGGTTTTCATAGCGCAGCAATACCGTATTAAACTTCCATGTTATAAAAACAACTTTTGTACAAACTTGACCTGTGCCGACTCATCTCTGGAGTACGGATGCACATCGTACCACCATGCGTGATCTGCTGTATCCTGTTTGCAGATGTGTCATTGTGACGTCATCTGGTGCTTTGGGCGCATCCTCGAGTTCTGCTTTTCTGAGCTCGGCTGCTGTTCCATTTAAAGAAAAACAAAATAAGTCTTTTATAGCTAATGTTTCATGTTGCTATGATTTTTCTGTCTATGGATATATTAAGTGATGCTTTAATGCAGCGTTAATTACACTTGAATATTTAATATCAATATAAAATGTCATGTAGAACACTGGGTGTGTTCTGTTACTACATTAACATGAGTTGCTACTAGAGGCGGGGAGGGTACTGGGAAATTTACTAAGTAAAAGTATCTTTACATTGCCTAAATTTTACTCGAGAGTAAGAGTGTAATTACCCATCTCAAAATGTACTCTAGTAAAAGTACACAATTACTACTTTTAAAAATGTATTGAGTTAGTTATATTCAATTTAATGCAAAAGTCATAAATCAAATTCGGTTAGTTTTATTTGTATTCAAATTTTAACTAGAAATGCACACAAAGAATGCATCCCCTAAATACACATTTCAAAAACCACTCAGAAAATTACAAATTACTCATAAAAAGTAATTTACAGTAACGTGAATGTAATTTGTTACTTTCCACCACTGGTTGATACATTGGCATCCATTATTATGTTATATATATATTCCTAATAATGACCTGGTAACTGTAGACTACATATTAACTGAGATCTGTACCAACCTGGATGTTGATCCTTTTCTCTCCAGTCATGTGTGAAGACGAAGAAGTTGCCGCTCTGGTCGTGGACAACGGCTCTGGAATGTGCAAGGCGGGCTTCGCCGGGGACGACGCTCCCCGCGCCGTGTTCCCCTCCATCGTGGGACGTCCCAGACACCAGGTGAGTGGGGACGCAGGACACGGCAACGTTAGAACTGCTTCGCGGATGGGGTTGCTACTATTTAATTGGGTTACAAAGTAGTAATTGTGGCGTGTGTATAATGCGCACCTACACACCAGTCTAGCGACGCGTTGGTTCTGGCTCGCTAGGCTGCACAGGAGTTTTAACGAATTAAAACATTTCCACCATCCCCAATGTTTTGTAATCGGTAGCGCAAGGGGATTCAAATGTAATGAGTTAAAAGTACTAAAGTACATTTAAAAAATTACAATCGTTCATAAAAATAATTATAGTAACTATGATTTTTAAGCAGGGCTTTGAACCAGTTCAAGCAACGAAAACCGGGAACTTTTTAGTATTTTCCAGCGAACAGAAACAAAACCGGAAACGTTATTTATGTTCCGGAACAGGAACACTTATTTAAAAATAATGGTAACCGGTTAATACCTGTTTTATATTGTTCCTCAAAGGAGTGCACTTGGGGATAACTTCAGAAATAAAACAAGAGTATTTATGAAATCTACGATGCAGCAGTGAAGTAGGAATCGTTGGACTTTCTGCAGCGTGTTGTTGTGGGTTCGCAACGAGTCCTCGGCTGTAGAGCGTTACCAGCGGGCCTCTGTAGCGAGTCGCTTTGGGTTCGCCGCAACAAATATTACATAGCTTTACACAGCTGACAGGAACGAAATTAACCGTTCTGGGAACAATATTTTTTTTGTTCTAACCGGTTCAGGAACGTCAATTTATTGGTGGAACTCATAACTGAAAACGTTATTCTGTTTCTGTTCGGAACGAAACGCTTGGGAAAACATATTGGTTCAAACCCCTGATTTTAAGTAAATGTAATTAACTTTCCACCACTGATCACGAGTAGGGAACCACTTGTTGCCACCGACCAGAAGTCTTGACTTGCCCTGTCTCCTCCCCAGGGTGTGATGGTGGGCATGGGCCAGAAGGACTCCTACGTAGGAGACGAGGCCCAGAGCAAGAGGGGCATCCTGACCCTGAAGTACCCCATCGAGCACGGCATCGTCACCAACTGGGACGACATGGAGAAGATCTGGCACCACACCTTCTACAACGAGCTGAGGGTGGCCCCCGAGGAGCACCCCGTGCTCCTGACCGAGGCTCCCCTCAACCCCAAGGCCAACCGTGAGAAGATGACCCAGGTAAGAACATGCTGGGGTTTCAGCCCAGAGCAAGAGCAGAACATGCTAGGGTTTCAGCCCATAGCCAGCGCAGAACATGCTGGGGTTTCAGCCCATAGCCAGAGCAGAACATGCTGGGGTTTCAGTCCATAGCAGGAGCAGAACATGCTGGGGTTTCAGCCCATAGCAGGAGCAGAACATGCTAGGGTTTCGGCCCGTAGCAAGAGCAGAACATGCTGGGGTTTCAGCCCATAGCCAGAGCAGAACATGCTGGGGTTTCAGCCCATAGCCAGAGCAGAACGTGCTGGGGTTTCAGCCCATAGCCAGAGCAGAACATGCTAGGGTTTCAGCTTTGAGATCCAGAAGTCTGTAGGCCACCATACGTCGTGGGGTAATCGGCTGTTTCCTGTTTGCAGATGTGTCATTGTGACGTCATCTGGTGCTTTGGCCGCATCCTCGAGTTCTGCTTTTCTGAGCTCGGCTGCTGTTCCATGTAAAAAAAAACAAAATATAGCTAATGTTTCATGTTGCTATGATTTTTCTGTCTATGGATATATTAAGTGATGCTTTAATACAGCGTTAATCACATTTTAATATTTAATATGAATATAAAATGTCATGTAGAACACTGGGTGTTTTCTGTTACTACATTAACACGAGTTGCTACTAGAGGCGGGAAGGGTACTGAGAAATTTACTAAGTAAAAGTATCTTTACGTTGCCTAGATTTTACTCGAGAGTAATTGCCCATCTCAAATGTAGCTTTGAGATCCAGAAGTCTGTAGGCCAAATGATACGGCAAAATTTAAAAGTTGCGCCTCATATCTTGTCAAAATAAGCAGAAACTTCATCGTTATGGTTTTATTTCGACACTGTGGGTGCACTGCTGTGTAGATGGTTATCCTCAGTAGGATACTAAAGGACTACTAAAAACATACGGGTTATTTTTGTGAAAACTCCGTTACATCTGAAGTGGTCTCTTCCATTTCCCTAATGGAGAGTAAATGGTTAAAATTTGGGGATGCCTCATGAGAATTGTGCTTGCGCCCAAGTTTTGGTGAGGAGAATGCCATTGTGATGTCATAATCATGCAGTGTCCTGGACTGTGGCCCACCCCACTGGAAACACTTCACTCCACTACACTGGGGGCACTAGATATTTAGAATTGCATAATAAATATGAGATTTATTTGAGGAAAGTTGCCGCTCAGTAGAGCTAGCTTAATGCGGTTTGCTGGTTTGGATCATTTAGCTAAATGCTAATCCGGATCAGGCTCTTGGCTCTCAGCCAACTAGTTCCGGTTTTCTTTAAGTTGGTCGCAGGTGCGTGTTATGTGCTACCAGGATTAGTGGTGTTTGGAATCGTCGGTTGTTATGGTGACATATTTGTATGAAGGGTGTGGTTTGTCACATGTAGCGATCCTGAAGAACTAGTGTGGAGATGTTCTAAGCTTAAATGTCCTCAACGCCTGTGTTCGTAGAAGATAATTGACATTGGCGGTGTCTATTGTAGGGGTGTCTGAATACTCGTGTACCCTATATAGTGCACTCAAAAGTAGTGAGATGTAACCTAGACAAAGCAATATAACCCATAATGCATTTGAAAGGCACCTTTAAAAAATGACCTAAAATCACAAAGTACTTAGATTTATATATTCTAATCTTGACAGCCCAGAGTGTCAAATCCTGGCCGTTTCAAGCCAGTGCACTACATAGGGCGTAGGGGATATGGGAATTATTTGACTTGGCAGAAAGTGTGCTTATCCCTCATCCAGATTCTATAACTAACGACTCTCTTATTCCCCAGATCATGTTCGAGACGTTCAACACCCCGGCCATGTACGTGGCCATCCAGGCGGTGCTGTCCCTGTACGCCTCCGGCCGCACCACCGGCATCGTGATGGACTCGGGCGACGGCGTCACCCACACCGTGCCCATCTACGAGGGCTACGCCCTGCCCCACGCCATCCTCCGTCTGGACCTCGCCGGCCGAGACCTCACCGACTACCTCATGAAGATCCTGACCGAGCGCGGATACAGCTTCACCACCACCGGTAGGGCTTTAAAAAATCTGTCGCTTTAAGATTATTTTACTAATCCATCGGATAAGGCTCCAAATTAACGCTGACCAATAATTACAAAGATATTAATGTAAATATAAAATAGTAAAATTCTGAATTTAAAAATGTTATAACCAGGGCTTTGAACCGGTTCAAGGAATGAAAACTAAAACCGGGAACTTTTAGTATTTTCCAGGGAACGGAAACGTTATTATTTTTTATGTTCCGGAACAGGAACACTTATTTAAAAATAATGGTAACCGATTAATAACTGTTTTATTTCCTTCCACAAAGGAGTGCACTTGGGGATAACTTCAGAAATAAAACGAGAGCATTTATAAAATCTACAATGCAGCAGTGAAGTACGAATTGTTACGTGATTCTCTGCAGCGTGTCGTTGTGGGTTCGCCCCGACACGCAACGAGACCTCGGCTGTAGAGCGCTACCAGTGGGCCTCTGTAGCGAGTCGCTGTGTGTTCGCCGCAACATTTATTACATAGCATTAAACATCTGACAGGAACTAAATTAACCGTTCCGGGAACAATATTTTTTTTTGTTCTAACCGGTTCAGGAACGTTAATTTATTGGTGGAACTCATAACCGGAAACGTTATAATTCTGTTTCTGTTCGGAACGAAACATTTGGGGAAAAAATATTGGTTCAAAGCCCTGGTTATACCTGGTTGGAACAGTCTGAGCCCTGCGTCTGGATAAGCCTAAAGATTTGGAACATTATGTAAACTCTGTCAAAGATTCCTGCCTCCCTAACTGTCTTCTCTCCCCCTCAGCCGAGCGTGAGATCGTGAGGGACATCAAGGAGAAGCTGTGCTACGTGGCCCTGGACTTCGAGCAGGAGATGACCATGGCCGCCTCCTCCTCCTCCCTGGAGAAGAGCTACGAGCTGCCCGACGGCCAGGTCATCACCATCGGCAACGAGCGCTTCCGCTGTCCCGAGGCCCTGTTCCAGCCTTCCTTCCTCGGTAAGGACCGCTGTATCAAAATATTGGCTGTCTAAGGGAAAAAACTATGTAGAGCGGAGCCAACGTTTAACTCTTTCAGCGCCATAGACGTTCCTCACCGGAGAACCCATACTTAACCGTCAAAGACTGTCCAAAGACAAGTTGTGTTCCGATCTCATTTGTGTAGAACATTTGGCGGACCTTCAAACATCTGTGTAAATACCTTAGTGTTCAAATGATTGGCACTGAAAGATTTAATATGTGGAGGTATTCTGATCCTAACTAATTTTAAAATTGTCCATGCAACTTCAAAGGGCAGGTATTCGCTCTAATACTACTTGTATGCCGTGTACATATAGAAACATTAAAATATTGTGATAAATGTCTAAATTGACAGTGCATCACATTGGCTGTGTCCGAAATTGCTCCCTACCCCATATAGTGCACTCAACAGCAACGGCCGAGATTTCGGACACTAGACTTGGCGCCGTCGAAATTATTATAAAATATAATGTAATTCAACAATCATCACAGAGTCTGAAGTACGTACAACTATTTGCCGCGGTTGGCCGCTATTTACTCCCGCCGCGGCATTTTTTTTAAGTTTAGGTCCTTTTTTAAAAATGTCTCGCAATGAATTATGGGTTATATTGCTCAGTCTAGGGTACATCCGATGCTCACTACATTTTGTGGTGCATTGTGGGATACTTTCAGTGCACTATCTAGGGTACATGGAGAATTCGGACACCCCTACAAGATGGCGTGCGCCCCATATAGTGCACTGTGAGGGTTAGGGAGCGATTTCGGACACAGCCATTATGTGTCTGAACAGAGTAGCTGTATTAGAAGTTAAGTTTGTTAACCTAGCTGACTGTGTCTCCAGGTATGGAGTCTGCCGGCATCCACGAGACCACCTACAACTCCATCATGAAGTGCGACGTGGACATCCGTAAGGACCTGTACGCCAACACCGTGCTGTCCGGCGGAACCACCATGTACCCCGGCATCGCTGACCGCATGCAGAAGGAGATCACCGCCCTGGCCCCGCCCACCATGAAGATCAAGGTGAGGACTGCTGGTTGGGCTCAATTAGGGAGTTTTAATAATGTATTGATTAACTCTTTCAGTGCCAATCATTTGAACACTAAGGTATTTACACAGATGTTTGAAGGTTTGCCAAATGTTCTACACAAATGAGATCAGAACACAACTTTCTGGGAAAATTTGATTGCAGTTTTTTTGACATGTTCTAAACTTGTCTTTGGACCGTCTTTGACTTAAGTATGGGTTCTCCGGTGAACGTCTAATGAAGTCTGTGGCGCTGAAGAGTTAAAAATAAAGCTATTGGCAATCGGTTTAACCTAACACTTGGGTATCGTGAACCTAAATTGACTACATTTCAAGTTGACAAGATTCTTTTATGTTCTCTAACGGATGTATATAAATAATCTGCAGCTAAAATGATGGTTAGTTGCACTATTTGGATTTTAATTCCAGTCAGGTGGACTGAGTTGAAATAAGTTGGACCTGTATTGGTTGGCTTTTAAAGCAAGCCAAGCATATACTTGTGGAGGAACTTGTAGGTCACAATGGAGCGGTTGACGTTTATGTGACTGACCTTTCACGAACTTGTTTATTGCAACACAAACTTCCATGAGTATCTTTAGATACTAGTACTGCAACAACTAGATGATTAATGGTCTGTCTTCTTAGAGGAAGGGAGAATTCTTGTTAATCTCGCTACTCTTTGACGCAAACTTCATCAAAATTTGGTTCTGCACTTTTTCAATTATGTGCATGTAATTCAAACTATTTCCTGTTAACTTTGAGTGGCCCAATGGGTCAGCCGAATTCAATTCTTCACTCGGCTCAATGTACTGTTAGCCTTCACACGGAGGGTAGTCTTCTAGTACTAGTAGTTTCTAACCTTCACACTGAGGGTAGTCTCCTAGTACTAGTACTTTCTAACCTTCACACTGAGGGTAGTCTCCTAGTACTAGTAGTTTCTAACCTTCACACTGAGGGTAGTCTCCTAGTACTAGTACTTTCTAACCTTCACATTGAGGGTAGTCTCCTAGTACTAGTAGTTTCTAACCTTCATACGGAGGGTAGTCTTCTAGTACTAGTACTTTCTAACCTTCACATTGAGGGTAGTCTCCTAGTACTAGTAGTTTCTAACCTTCATACGGAGGGTAGTCTTCTAGTACTAGTACTTTCTAACCTTCACATTGAGGGTAGTCTCCTAGTACTAGTAGTTTCTAACCTTCACACTGAGGGTAGTCTCCTAGTACTAGTACTTTCTAACCTTCACACGGAGGGTAGTCTCCTAGTACTAGTAGTTTCTAACCTTCACACTGAGGGTAGTCTCCTAGTACTAGTACTTTCTAACCTTCACACTGAGGGTAGTCTCCTAGTACTTTCTAACCTTCACACGGAGGGTAGTCTTCTAGTACTAGTAGTTTCTAACCTTCACACGGAGGGTAGTCTTCTAGTAGTTTCTAACAACGCTCCCCTGTTCCAGATCATCGCTCCCCCAGAGAGGAAGTACTCTGTCTGGATCGGGGGCTCCATCCTGGCCTCCCTCTCCACCTTCCAGCAGATGTGGATCAGCAAGCAGGAGTACGACGAGTCCGGCCCCAGCATCGTGCACAGGAAGTGCTTCTAAATAAGCTCCGCCTCCACCGCGGGGCGAGCGGCGTTGGATCAGGTCATCTTGGCATGTTGTGTGGCCGTAATGTAGCGTGAATCCCAAAACATTCCACTTATATTTGTTACCATCCCCCCTCCAACCCTAGAACCTCACCCCTTATGCTAACAAAATAAGCAGATCCTTTTGTTACTCAAACTTTACATCATGCCAACATGACCTGATGTAACGCCAGCCTCTCGGTGACTCTGTAAATGTCTATGACACTACGGTACCGCACAACCTTCGAGGAGCCGCTCCCAGTCTCCGACCTTGCACGTTCTGAAGTCGGAGCGGACGGTTTTTAATTCCTCGTGAACTTCTGGTGTTCATAGATTTCCTGTTTACCACTTTCCGATGTTCTAGTATTGCTGTAAATTATAACTTTTTTGTACATTCCACAGTGAAAATACTTTGTGCCATAGTCTTGATGCTTTTTCATGTGTGGGGGTGTTGTACCTCTAAAATAAATGTCCATGTTGGAAGCAATCTGTGTTCTTCATTTGAAATGGTTTTAAGTGTGTTGAACTGGTTCACTGAAGTTGCCTCTCCAGTAACTTGTGTCTCATTAGGGCGCTGCTTGAGAAAATCCTGACTAGGTTTGTTAAATCACTCAATTTTATTTTAATTGTAAATTCAATTGTAGGCATATTTACATAGCCAGATTTCACCTGGCTGGCTTGTGGCGAATGAAACGGCCAACATTTGATGTTAAAGATTGGCCACACAGTGGCTTGTCACTCAAGCTATGAAAGTTATCTTAAAACGAGGATCAGTTTTGACGAGCGGGCTAAATTCTTCCACTTTTTCCCGGTAGGCAAGTGGTAATGAGAGTAAATGCATCCGTGATGAGGGAATGTAACCTCGTGGTTTTGTGATTCCAAGCTTAGTGCTCGACTCCTCCACCCTTAACGGGTAAATTGCAGAGATGGGCAGTAACGCATTACGTTTACTTTTTTTTGTGTGTACTTTTTTACTTTTGGAGTTCACACATTTTTCACAACTTACTTTCTACTCAAGTAAATTTGAAGTGAACTTTTTGCTGAGATATGAGCAATTCACTACTCGTCATATGTTGACGTCATCTCTCTCAGGTACTCTCTCGCTCCATCTCTGGCTCTGTCTCTCTCTCCCTGTATCTATCCATCTAGAATTAAATTACATTTTGAAAATATTTGTCTAACTGAAAGTTACTCAGTACTTTCGCTACTTAAGGTTTTTGTGGAGTACTTTGTTTACTTAACTATTTGGATGACTACCTTTTTTTAACTGAGTAATATTTTGCTGTGGTAACAATACTTTTACTTAGGTCATTATGGCTACTCTGCCCATATCTGGTAAATTGAACCACTTTAAACTTGAACATAGTTTATAAACAATTATTAGTCACACAGCATTAAAACAACTGGAACGATGACTAGCCTTCATGACTTGACAGCAAAGGTGCACTAAGTCACTTCTGTAACAAACGTAGGGGCACTTTACCCCCTAAAGGGTTTGGCTCACTGCGCCCCTGTAGTGTTGGTGCCACCCAGTGGTCAGGGCTGGTAGGACATGCGATGGAGAGCCGTTGAGACCGTTGCCACGGAGCCGAAGATTACGTTGAAGGCATTCCGGACTCTTATTCTAGATTTGAAGTGATGAAACCCACTAGCCTGGCAAGCCAGACCCAATGCATCGTCCACGAATTACACATCGCTAGACGCTGGCGATGTGCAATTCGTGGACGATGCATTGGTTCTGGCTTGTCAGGCTAGAAACCCACAGCCACCAGTTTGTTTAAACCCCGCCTAGCAAGTCAGGCTAACGGCTAGCTACATGATTGACATGCTTTTATACACTAGCTTTTATACACTAGATCAACACGTATGTTTTTTAAATAGTTAAAATGACCACGGGCTGTGCCCGAAATCGTTCCCTATCCCCTACTCCCTATCCCCAATATGCACTATATGGGGGATATAGTGCATATGGGGGATAGGGAGAATCTCGGCCGTTGCACTCAACTGCAACGGCCGAGATTTCGGACACTAGATTTGGCGCCGTCAGTTATTATAAAATATAATTATTTAAAAAATGATTATCAAATTCTACAATCATCACAAAAAGTCAGAAGTACTTACATTTATAACTATTTGCCGCAGTCGGTCGCTATTTACTCCCACCGCGGATTTTTTTTTTTAGTTTAGGTCATTTTTAAAACGTCTCGCAATGCATTATGGGTTATGTTGCTCCGTCTAGGGTACATCCGATGCTCACTACGTTTCGCGGTGCATTGTGGGATAATTTCAGTGCACTATCTAGGGTACATGGAGAATTCGAACCCCCTACAAAATGGCGTGCGCCCCATATAGTGCACTATACACGAAGTCATTGGTTCAAATGTTTTGATTAAAGCTTTTTAAAAGTAATCCAAAATTAATGTTGGATCGGTTTTGGATTACTTAAAATAATCCTAATAAAATCATACAGCAAACAATTGAATTACTTTTTGGGTGTTCTTAATTTATTTAATTCGGGGTGAATTCTACCTATATACATGCCCCTAACCTTTTCTTTATCTAACTTATAATTTATAACTTAGATTATAACTTATAATTTAGAAATGTAATTTAGGTAACGAGATGAGAACTCGTTCCTTCATGGCTCAATTTTTTAAATCTTTCATTCGTCGTCTCAACGGGAAAAGTGCAGTACCAGAAATGATCGCTTGATGGCGGTAAACACTCATGGCAAAAAGCTTTAATTCCACACTGCCTCAAGTTGAACTTAAAAACTTAACTGCCGCTGCATTCAGAACTAAACTTAGTGATTTTTAGCATTTCACAGTAACCTCTGGACTTGAGAGACCGGGGTTCGAATCCAGGTCGAGTCATACCAAAGACTTGAATGGTAGCCAATGCCTCCATGCTTGATACTCGGTTGTTGCAGAAAAAAAGGTTAACAACCCTGTTTTGGGAAAAGGAATGAGCAGAAGTATCTGGTCACAAATCCATCCAACCGTTAAGTTATAATCTGGTGTTTAACAGTCTAAGGCTGCATTTATTGTATGACATGATCATAAACAATCACGTGCAAAAAAACAACAACATTAAATAAAACAGCACGTCAAACTATTTACAATGACCTTGATAATGTAGCATGCTATATCCAAAATCGCACCCTATCCCCTACTCCCTACTCCCTATGTAGTGCAAGAGTAGCGAGTGTGAAACGAACTGAGGGGTTGCTGCATTAGAATCTCACAACGCAATATGATTGGATAAGAAGCACATGACGTAGGCGGGTGGAGTTCCCAGCATGCAACAGGAGCAGCAGGAGTTGAGAACTGGAAAACCCCATGACCTAAACCTCTGTGCGCTACGACGGTGGATATCAACAGTTGGTCTAGGGTACATCGAAGCTCTCTACTTTTCACACTGCATTTGAGTGCCGTATAGTGCACTATCTAGGGAGTAGGGAGTGATTTCAGACATAGCTTAAGTTGTAGTGAAGCGTGCGGTCAAAGTTCACGCTGTCCAGCTCTTCCCCATGTCCACCAGCTCCATTCCTTCACAATAAGAGCGTGTCCTCGGAGTTCTCGGAGCTCTCACCTGAATGGACAGAAACTCTGTGTCAGAATTTGAATCGTGATACTATATTAACACCAAAAAAGGAATGTACTGTATGAAGATCTACTAACCACAGTCACCGTATGAAGATCTACTAACCACAGTCACCGTATGAAGATCTACTAACCACAGTCACCGTATGAAGATCTACTAACCACAGTCACCGTATGAAGATCTACTAACCACAGTCACCGTATGAAGATCTACTAACCACAGTCACCGTATGAAGATCTACTAACCACAGTCACCGTATGAAGATCTACTAACCACAGTCACCGTATGAAGATCTACTAACCACAGTCACCGTATGAAGATCTACTAACCACAGTCACCGTATGAAGATCTACTAAGCA
>OMKY01208651.1:0-17631 GCA_900302395.1 Bregmaceros cantori
CTTTTTCGATGCAGGCGCGCCTAGTTTTTTTCCGCGGTTCTACGTCCAACGCGCCATCGAGCACATTCCGTCCTGTCCGCGCGCCGCTGACGCCGCGCACAGATTTTGCGCGTCCTACACACTAAATGCGGCGGAGGCTTCGCACGATGCGTTACCAACACGTCGATGTGAGGCCCGCGGGACAGTACACACACTTCGACAACGCGGCGGCTGCTCCGCCGTAAATCACGCCCCCTCGTTGTTGTCGAGAAGCTTTTGCCCGAGTTGACAACGAGCGACAAGTTCACGTTTGACGCGCAGGCTGCGCGCGTCATCTCGCGAGCGACACCCCACCACGGCAGAGCGCAAGGTGTCGTGTTCCGCCGCGTTAAGTAGAGCGCAGCTTATTTAGCCTTTTAGCATTTAGCGACACACGAGAGGCGCCGGATAAGTTATTTATAAGTTATTTATATGGTGAAATGTCAAGCTGCGCGCCGCCTTTTACACAACTCCGGTTTCACGGTTTCACACTCTGAACCACCCCCCACTTATTTTTACGGCACGGCCTCTCCCCAGGAAAACACGTTGGATCGGGCTCCAGTGGAGTTGTGTCAAGTTTACGCGTAACGCAGTCCTGGAAATAATTGCAACGTAAAATCATAATCGAAGTGAAAAGTACAAATTGTTTGAGTTGCGAAATGAAGTTGTCAGACAACGCCAAGTAACACACATGCATCTCTCTCTCACTCACACACACACACACACACGCACACACATAAATCACATGACAACAAATCCTGAACAACATCTCTACCCTCTATGCACGCCAGTACGCCACACAGAGATCACATTCATTTGAATTATCGGAATGGAAGGTGGGAATAATAAATAAATATAATCCCATGCACACACAGTGAACATCGTTAACAACAAAACAATGAAAACACGCGTGCAAAAAAACGTTAATTTGTACTTTACAAAAACTTCACACTCTAACAATATCTCCTGACAAGTAGCCTTGAAGGTGGTTAAATATTAATATCTCAGTGGATGGAGAAAAATCATATATTTTAGGGGCCCGTGTGGCACGAACTAAACGATCCCCCCAACACCCCACCCCGCGTGCGTACGGATCGCAGGGCCGCCGGTAGAATACGGAGGGAAAAAAGATTAGAGGAAAAAACGTCACCTTGGGAACAGTTCCTCGAAACTCCACTGAGCGCCACTTCTGAGAATCCACTTCTAAGAAACACCAGGCGTTTAGTTCTCGGAATTTCACCACCCGATCGTACCACTTTCAGCATGTCGGGGGAGCACTACGCCGGTACTCCAACCCTCAGCATGCGTTTCGCTCACCCGCGTTTACAACCAAATGAATGCATAAAACGTGACGGATAAACGTACAAATCATTTGTTGATTTCAACAAATTACACGATGAACTCACTTTTCTTGTTTCAAGTGGCACCATGACACACCCCTTGAATGGAACGGTCCAACTGCAAGGTCATCTGATCCGAAAGTGACGCGGATTCTGCGAGTTCTAGTTTCCTTCGCTGGCACTGGACGCACTGAACGGCGCAGACAAGTCGACAAGTTATGATTTTCATCGTCGTTTATATATTTTTTACATACTTTCATTCATTTATTTTGTTGTTCGTCTCATGCCATGGACTGTAACAGTGTATTTTCCCTGCGTCCGGACATACTGACTATGTGTAATAACGTTATTACATTGACTGGACTCCAACTCGTTTCAAGTGAATCGTTGTTTTTTTTTGGGGGGGGGGGGCAGAATTGTTGCAAGGTTTCTTGATTGTGGCACTGCCAGTGGGGTGGGATGCCCTGGTGCATTTTTTGCAACTTCCTAATGTGGGACAATCTACTGTCTAATGTGGAACAGTGGAATGTCGTGTTAAATAGTTGAACTTAATGTTAAAACTTAAAACATTACCATAGTTTGTTTGTACCATAGTTTCACTGACATTCATTAGTTTAGGGAGGAACCAGAGCCACTGGAGTTTAGGTGTCCCACATTAGGCAGTGGCCCACATTAGGGCAATTCACCCTACTTCTAAAGTAACATTGCAACCTTCATTTTCTGCATAATTTTCGTGTTTATGGGGTCATATTATTATTATTTTTATTATCGTTATTGCTAATAGCACTATTAAGTTAAGATATAACTCTCTTCCCTAGTAGTAGTGTACTATTGCTGTACATGTTAATAACTATGTAATTAGCACTGTTTTAATAATAATAATATAATACATTATTATATAACAATAATACAATTTTATTATTATTATTATTATTATTATGTTAACTATATTATTAAAAGTACTATAGGGCTGTTGCACGTGATGTCACGGCTTGGCGGCGGCAGACATTTTGCATCATGTACCGTATGGTAAAGGATACGTATACGTATAGTTAAGTGGTATTATTTCCATTTCACAAACGTTATATAGGGGCAAATACAACAATGTAGTTAGGCTGCCAGCTCATGACGACTATTAGCGTGATATTACCATGGATAACTCAAGAATAGAAGACTTTTAAACGGACAAGGTTAAGCAAATATCGATCACTGTATGTCAGCCGCAGCCAAGCCACGAGGTCACTATTACTAATATAATTATTAATATGATTTTTTATTATTATTACGTTTTTCACACCAAAATGCTGGATGAACTTTTTAAAGCAGGATGTTGGTTTCAGTTCATGGTGATAATGTAGACATTTTGAAAAATTAATGTTGAAGGCTATGACAGATCTTCACTTTTTGCGCCTGCAAATAATTTGTGTGATTGCTCATTGTGGCCACAGAACTGAATACAATGACACATTTGCTAGAATTACAACTGGAGAACATGAAATCAAAGCTTTTCATAAAAGTATTTCATTGATGGCAAATTATTGGAAACTACTCATTAATCAATTTGATGTTTTTTTTAATTGAGCTACTTTACTGACAGTACATGTATCTAAAACCCTGTAGTCTCGTGCAAAGATGGCAAGTATGTACTTTTAGAATTTTTTATTTATACTCAGTACATTTTCAACGCAAATATCAGTACTTTCTACTCCTTACTGTCCGAAAGCAGATTTCTATAGACTTTATAAATATACTCTAAATATATTTTGTTTGCGCAACAACACACAACTACAAGAACTATTAACATTAGGTAATGCCGCCTAATGTAAACGCCACTGCATACAAGTGACATTTTGTTCAATATGTATCCTTAGAGTAACACGTCAAGCTAAGAAATGATTATGTCCTTATAGTGCATGCAAAACAATTAAATCCCCTATACACGCTTTGAGTATATAATAATAATATAACTATATATATATATATATATAACTATATATATAACTATATATATATATAGGAACGAAACTGTTGTTATAAAGTTCTGTAATCATGTCCAACCCATGGAGTGGGACGTTGTTTTACAAGCACGTTGACCTTCCAATGATCCAAACAGACATATACTGCCAGCCAACATCTGGAGGGGCAGCGAGCACCGCTGGAGAACAGGTGACCATGGAAACAAGGAGGTCTATATTTGTGTGTTCTCGCTCCACATGTGGCTGTGTTTGTTTCCTAAGTAACCTGGAACGAGGCAAATCTTGAACCAAAAAAAAAAAACCCTGCTGGGATTCAATGACACTTTGAATCTAATCTCTCACTCAGAATGTTCTGTTCTGCTGTCAACTTTGTTGCTACGAGGGACATCATTGTTGTAAAAACATTTTCCAAAAGGAATCTTTCTACTGCCATTTTACTGTTTGCTAATATGTGTTGCTTATTTCAGTAAATTATATATATATTTTTAGCTTGTTGTGTTACTGTAAAGATGCATATTGTACAAGATGTCCCATGTATGCGGTGGTGTTTACATTGAGCTGCATTACCTAATGTTGATAGTTCTTGTACATCGGTGTCATTTCACAAAGTCTAGGTATGCAGTCTTGATGACTGCTAAAGGGACATCCCCGAAACGTGATAGAAGCATCTTCTGCTTTTGTTATTTGTCTGTGCAGGTCAAAGGGATGTTGTGCAGCCATGCTTGCTGGGATGTGATATTACATGCTAGGATCTTCTGTGGACACGTAGCAGCCTGACCCGGCGGCGGCCAATGCAAAACCAGAACATCTCTGATGCTACGCTTTTATAAATAGAGTATATTTATAGTTTTAGGTTTTCAGTCTGTTTTCAAAATGTATGAAGTACTGATACTTGTGTTGAAAATGTACTAGGTACAAGTAAATCGTCATCAGAGAAATACATTCTTATAAAAGTACTATTACTTGAAAACTCTACTTGACACAGTAACAGTGTATATGTACTTCATGACTTCATTGATTGGTAATTCTATTTTTTTATAAGTTCATTGTATTCATGCAGTGACGGTGGAATGCATTTGTTTGTAAAACTACACATTTTTGTCCTGTGTTGCTAGGCAACAAAACTCTGCATCACTAGGTGTGTGATACTTCGCCCAGTCACACACCTCAAGTCCCTGAGCGCTCGCACTACAAATGTTACACTGGAATGTATTTAACGTTTCAAGTTGAGGAGAGAAAGGGTTACAAACCCCTTTTTGAGACAACATAACAATTCTTGCCTTTATGGCAAAACATACACTCAGGACTCCGAACTTGTTCAAGGAACGAAAACGAAAACCAAAAATTTTACGAGGAGCGTAAACGGAAACGAGAAAATATTTCTTCAACTATTCCAGAACAGAAACGGAACATTATGAAATCCACAAAACTGGTTAAAAACGTTTTTATCCGTTCTCTATATATTTGAACATATTCCATGTCTGGCAGGCCATTTCCGGTTGTGCATCCATCCAACTTTCACTGTCAGTTGTTAAGCCCAATCAAGCATCTGGGGCTCCATCTTGTGGACAAGGAAGTGAATATAATGTGAATGTAAGGCTTCACATTCATACAGTTGCACTGAAGTTTGAAAGTCCATCAAATATATTTTGTATAAAATATCTCTAAACGTAACATTGCACAATATAAGGAACTTTAAGAGCGAACGTAATTTTTGCATTCGGAACCGGTTGAGGACCGATATTTTTGTGGCAGAACGGTTCTGAGAATGAAAACGTTCAACATAGGCCTGCCTGAAGCATTCGGAACGGAACTTTTTAAAAATAATGTAGTTTTCAAGCCCTGCATACAATAAAGAAGGGCAGAGATGAACAGTAGATAAACTAAAAGCACACAAAGTGCAAACCTGCACTAAGGCCAAGGGGCCGGTCACTGATTCCAAAATATGTAGACGCTATTATGTTAATTATAGACTACAGAAATACATCAAAATGTAATCACTTGTCATCAGTGGTACCTGAACACCCTATTGGTGGTATGCAGGGTTGGGAAGTAGCGGATTACATGTAACGCTGTTACGTAATAATATCAGATTACAAAAATAAAGTAACTGTAGTCTACAGAAGATCTACATTTTAAAAAGTAATCTGGATTACAGTTACATTGGGGGTAATGGGATTACACTCATGAAATAACATTTAGCCCAGCCTCGTCATCGCGTCTTGTGTTGTCCCTGAACCTGTAATGTCCGGCCGCGCTTGGTGGGGAACACCCAGCCCAAGCGCCACTGCAGGGGCGAGAACAGAGTTGCGCGTGCTGCCGCAGCTGCCGTACGAAAGTATGAGTTGAATTGACTTCAGTCTTTATTATCTATTAATTATATTAAATCTATTTAAAAGTAAACCAAAGTAATCCATTACGTTAAAATTCGGTAACAGCATTATGTTACTGATTACAATTTTCAATGAGTAACTTGTAACTGTAACGGATTACTTTTAAAAAGTAACCTTCCCAACTCTGGTGGTACGCGGGATTATAGTCCTAAAAATACATATTTTCGCGATCTGCCAGAGGTGGGACACAAACCCGGTTCTCCATCTCCAACAACTCTACACAATTTCATCCAGATCTGTACACAACTTTTTCAGTTATCCTGCTGACAGACAAAGCAACGGTAATAATGTTTGAGCTTCCTCATCAGACGATGTGCTCATCTCGTTATCAATGTCTGGTTCCAATGGGGGTGGATGGGGCCAGGAAGAGGGGTCCTGGAGGTCAGGATTTCCAGGCTGATATGATATATGATATATATATGAGTACAGGCAGGGTTGGGAGGGGTTATTTTTGGATAACCCTTGATAAATGTTTTATTTATACTAAATAATGTACTATACATGTGTTCAACTCATAATATAGGTAGAATTAATCCTGAATAAAATACATTAAGAACAACCAAAAATAAATATTAATCATTTGCTGTATGATATTATTAAGATTATTTTAAGTAATCCAAAAGTAATCCAACATTGGATTACTTTTGGATTACTTAAAAAAAATCAAATAATCAACCAATAACCTTCAAGGTCGTCTCATGCTATATTATGAGCTGAACACCTGCAGTCTATGGTGAATTATTTGTTAGTAATAAAACATTTGTCAAAAGTAACCCCTCCCAACCTTGAATACAGAATCAGAATCGCTTTTATTGCCAGTCATGCATAAACACACTGGAAATTGACTTTGGACATTTGGTACACACCCTGGTACAGTAAATACAACATAGATAAACATAAAAAGATAAAATAACACTGTGAGACTTCCATAAAAATAATAACAACATCAGAAGTAATAAATACAATGAAGTAAAATAATGTCAGAACATCAGAGCCACTGTAACTCAATAACTTGTACAACAGTGTTGTTGTAGAGAAGCAACTGCCTCTATACAGGTGTATTGCATACCGGAAAGAGAACTTTAGGGCTGCATTGACCCAGGGGAGAGTGCTGGCTTTTATCCAGTTCCTCGAGGAGCATTGATTGGCACTGATGCTCCACAGCTGCCGAGGTTCGAGTGCGGTCCAAGAACGATACAAGACACATCTCTTTGATCTAGCTTATAACTATATGTTACCGTCATCGGTACATCAGCCAACTGTATTTGTTTGCGTGTGTGCCTTGCTCTGCATGAAAAGTGCTAAACAAATGAATAGAGTTTGAGTTTGATGCGCCCCGAGGTGTGCCGTTTTTGATTGACAACAAACAAAAAAAGCATCATACACAACAGCACAGTACAGGGTGTTGCAAAGATCCATTGAAGCACATGCAGAAAGGAATACTAAAATATCTATAAAAATCAGGGGCTGAGCTAGCAGTGTTCATTGTAAAATCTAACAGCAGTTGGCACAAATGACCTCCTGTACCGAACGGTTGAGCAAGGTGGGACAATAAATCTATTGCTGAAAGAGCTTTGGAAATTATGAAATATATCATGTGGAGGATGGTCTTCTTAATAAAGAATGGTGTCAAGTTTGTTTACCAATTGCCTACTTGACTACCAACTAAAGTGCTTTTATAATGTGTCACAGCTACAAGACTGGGTGATATAATATAAATAAATAAATAAGTTTAGGGGATGTAACAGTTTTGCGCAACCCGTCCCCGCGTCTGCTGCATAAGATCCTTTGTGTTAGCGCAATAACTTTTGAACGGATGGATTTTGTCCCAGATTCCGTGTTCTAATACTCCAGGGTAGTTTGATGAACTGATTACAAGATGGCTGAATTCAAGATTTTTGTTTGCTCTTTCTTCTGACTGAGTGGATGGATTTGGCCCCAAATGTCTTTAGCTTTGTTTTCACAGTAGTTGTTTGGTTTTAAGATAAAGTGTATACATTTAATTTCATATGCATCATAAAATCTTTCAAGATGTCTGATGTGCTCCTTTGTATGATAAACCTTTCACAAAATCTTGTATGCCAACACTCTGGGAACCTACTTCACCCAATCTGGGACAAATCCGCTCATCCGTGGCTGGTGGTGGACGCAAAAACATTAGACCCCCGATGCTCTGCGTTTCGGGGATACCAATGTTGAGAAACCACAATGTTTCTTTATCTGAATAATAGAGAATTTGTAATTGGTGCTTAGAGGTCATTAATAGAATTGAATTAATGCAAATAAGTGTAGTGTTGTCATTAACAGTATTTGTGTGGCCATTGTATATATAGCTTTGTATATATAGCTAAGTTTCTGGGACATGCTGGTGTGGGCGTTAACTATGACATCACATGGTTGTCTGTAAATAAATTATACTCTCTCTTGCTAGCTGACCTGACTGAGTGTAGACCTCATTCCATAGACTCCCAATACAGCTTATCTACAGTGATCACATTGCTCATGAAGAAATACGCAGCAACAATAAATACCGCTGAAATATGAAATATCTAACAACATGAAAGCAGCAACAACAAATACTGCTGAAATATGAGATATCTTTTTTTTTGGAAACATTTTTATTGCAAAGTTTCCCATATTTTATGACAGCGAAACAAAAGACAAAATAAAAGCCAAAAACATCAAATAAAACAAAAACAATACAGCAGCAACAATCACGCCGTCCTCAGTCCATTCAGGTAGTCCATCACCGGTCTCCATGACCTGTCAAACACCTCCAGCCTGTTCGCTCTACCATATCTCTGTTTCTCCAGGCCAAGTGCCTCACCCAGTTCTATGAGCCACATCTCAACAAGTCCATAGTTGGTGCGTGAGCGTACCATCATCCCGTTTACATTTGTCACACTGTGCTGATACATTAGGATAGAGGTGGGCGATATGGTGATATGTATCGCGAGGACGATAGAAAAATGTCTATCATGACCTTTTTCCTCTATCGTTTTTATCGGGATAAACTTTTTTTTAATTATTACTGCTAATATAAGGTGGAGTATTATTGATCAGGCAAAATAAATGGGGGAGTGATCGGGGACGCGCGTAGATTTGCTTGCTCAAAATCAGCTGTGGAACATTCAACACACACACACATTCATTCGCTGTGCCATGGCAGCAGATCGCTGTGAGACATCAATATAATTCAAAATTCAAACGAATACGGACGCCCTTCAATGTCCAACTAGTTAAATCGCAGCAGATGTCGAAGCTTGAAAGCGTGTTCAAATAGTCCGCCTCATGGACGATACGGAACAAGTAACAACGCGCCAAGTGCCTGTATGCTGGTGGTCTGATTATTCCGATGCAGAAACCGTGCTGTCTCCGTGTCATTAAAGCGCCGTGTTTTTGCCATACGCTCAATGTTTTTATCTGACAATATCCCGCTGTGCAACTGTAGCAACACCAGCCAGTGTTGTTTACATCTCAGCCATGTTGAATGTTCTGCTCCGCGAGTTTCTCTGGGCTGTTCGTGAACGACTCATCCATGGCAAATGATAGCTCATTACTTCGATGTTGTGTGCTATAATTATTGTTTAAATGTATTTGTTGCAAATACATTTACACATTCTACAATATTGCACGAAGAGAAACAAAAACAATAAAATGTAGCAGTTTTGTCAGTTATGTTTGAATTAAAATTAGGAAAATGTTTTTTTCCCCATTATTACAGCTAATATAAGGTCCATTATTATTGATCATCATTGGGTATAATCCAATAAGGCATTTCATGTGCAATGATTTTGTTCCCCCTAGTTATTTATTTTCTTCTTAATTTTAATTTAAACTGATTTAAATCAAATGCGCTGAAAACAGCTTGAAAACGTGTTTTGCGCAGTGATTATGAATGACCAAGGGATATAGAGCGGCTGGCCGGAATTAGAGTGGGAGGGTGCCTAACTGACGGTGATGGAGTCTACCACTAGCACATTCCTAGAATAGGCACTGGGTCAGCCTCCCGCTTACCTGTGAGGTGATGATCACACTTGAATTACAAATATACAATTTAATAAAATATAATTTTAATATAACTTATTGCATTGTGAATATGCATTCTTTAAGTTGATATAACTTTTAAAGAGAAAAAGAGAAAAAAAGTTTCTTTTTTAGAATTTTTTTTCATGGGCATATCGTGATATATACCGTTATCGGGATATGAAGTAATCCATATCGGGATATGTCTTTTTTTCCATATTTCCCAGCCCTATATCTTATTTATCCTTGTTATCGAATAATGTAACCTGTGAATTATTTTAAATTGTATCAGTTTTAGTCTTGCGTTAATAGAACATCGGTGGATATTTAATAAACACTTTTCCCAATACTCTTCGGCGACGGACATTCCCATTTCAGTCTCCCATTCCATCCTTTTCTTTTCCGTGTTAATGTCTATCTTGTTGAAAAATATGCAGTAATAGATCGCAATAGCTCTTTTACTACCAGCTCTGATTTTAAGTATCTCTTCCAGGCCAGGGTTTTGGGGAATACTAGTAAAGGTGTTGAGATGTGTTTTAATACAATTTCTTATTTGCAAATAACAGAAAAAATGTGAGCTAGGCAGATTGTGTCTGTCTTTCAGTTGGTCAAATGACATCAAGTGACCATCGTGGTATAGATCGCCTAGAGACCTCACTCCCATTTCCAACCACTGTGTGAAAACTCTGTCATTGGTAGAGGGTTTGAAAGCACGATTCCCACAAACTGGAGTGTCGGTATACATGTCGGGAATATCTAGATGTGATTTAATCTGCTTCCAGATTCTCAAAGTGCTCTGGATAAAAATTACCTCCGTATAATGATTAGTTTATCTTAATGGGGCTGTTCAGTAGGGGCTGTTAATGGGGCTGTTTAGTAAGCCAACTTGTTTTGCCATAAAAAGGAACTGATTATAGAATCCAGTTTTTTAAAATACAATTTTTGGATGAATGATGGGATTGATTGGAAGATGTGCAGAAATCGTGGAAGAACCACCATTTTAATGTCATTTATTCTGCCTGTTAGAGATAGGGGAAGAGTTTTCCAAAATTCTCTGTTTTGTTTTCGTTGGTTCATCTTTGAGTTCCAGTTAGCGCCCATAATCAAACTAGGTTTTTTTCACACCCAAGTATTCAAAGCTATCCTTGGCCACCTTAAAGGGTACAGATTGCAGTGCAGTGCTGTCGGGATTCAGATATATTGGCATGATTTCACTTTTATTCCAATTAATTTTAAATCCTGAAAGGAGACTAAACTGATTAAAGACTTCCATAATTGGCTGAATAGATTCCTTTGGATTTAATAGGTATAGAAAAATGTCATCAGCATAGCGAGATATGTAATGTTTTCTTCCATTAATTAAAATTGGTTGTATGTTCGGATTCTGTCGCATCTTGACAGCAAGTGTCTCAATAACCAAGTCGAACAGGAAGGGTGAGCTGGGATCGCCCTGGCGATTGCCACAAAATAGTGGGAAGTCTGGGGGAACATCAGTTTGGCCAAGGGGTGTGCGTACAGTATATGTACTCAGTGAATATATGTCTTTCCAAATCCAAATGCGCTCAAAGTTTCATACATATATGGCCACTCCACTCGGTCGAAGGCCTTCTGCGGGTCGATTGAGATTATGGCAGCTTCTTTGTCATGTTTAGTATAAAGGATGTTGAGAAGTCGTCGCACGTTGTAGTAGATATGTCTGTTCGGAATAAATCCTGTTTGGTCAGAGTGTATTATAGTGTGAATATGTCTTTTTAATCGGGTTGCCATTATTTTACTTATCAATTTGGTTTCATTAGGTATTAGCGATATTGGTCTATACGTGATGGTTCCAGTACATCTCTTCCCTTCTTTAAGATTAAAGACATATTTGCTTTGTAGAGTGTTTGTCATAATAAGGGGTCATCTGTGTTTGGACCGTAACCATTTAGTAGAGTCACCGGAACAGTGTTCAGTTCATGTTTGGCATCCTTTTTGATGTGAGTTTCTTGGAGGAAGATGATGTCTGCTTTTAGACTTTTCAAGTGTGCTAAAACTTTACCCGATTTACTGGGTGGTTAATTCCTTTAACATTCCAACTCACAATTCTCGTGGAGGCCTTATCAGTAGTGGCCATAGCTAATGTGTAGGTCTAATTGGACACATATATACAAACCGTGTCCTCCGGGGCTCTACTCCTCCTATTCCCCTTCGAGAACGAAACATGACTAATCCGAAACAACTAGTATACAAACTGCACATCAAACCTGGTGCGTTCCACCAAGGTGCGTCTCCCCCCTCCCTTCCTACAAACCGAGAACATAACATGGAAATACTTCAACTGAACCAGCAAAAGGTTAGTATAACAATGTTCATTGGTATACGTCAATAAACGTTAGAGTAAGCTTTTGACATGCATGTCTCATTTAGATAATTTTGAATCGTAGTGGTTGTGTTAAATCAAGGTGCTGTGTGATTCAAGCATATGGAACATCAGTAACTTTTCATTATCAGTGCATTATTTTACATGTGTGTAATAGAAATATGGAAGATGAAGTCACAGGTCCGCAGATGGTGGCTGTGGTATGATACCTCATTTAGGGACGTTGTTATCGTCCAGATATTTCTCCGGCACCTTTGGATTGGTAAATGTGCGTTTTTCGGCGCCCGCTGCCGTGATGATGAAAGTTGCTGGTGAGCGGAATCCGTAACGGATGTTGTCGAAATGCCGCCGTTGTTCCACCGTCGCCGGACCAAGGTCGGGGAAAATGTGTACCCGACCTCCGTTGTACGTCATGGGGAACTTCTGCGATGCCAGCCTCAGAATGCGTTCTTTGACCATGTCGTGGTGAATCCTGGCGATGAATTGTCGTGGGGTCCATCCGTTGTAGCAGATCTGCTCTGTAGCCTGTGCGTGTGATCCACTTTCACTGGCTTATTGTTGAAGTTTTCACCTCCGAGTAGCGTCGGCAGTAGTTTGGATATAAAGTCTGTACGGTTACCTTTCTCCGCTCCTTCTTTAATACCGATAATGCAGATATTTTGACGTCTGGAGTGTGCGATCGTATCGTCAAGGCGTTCAGTGAGAACCTTGATCGTTTGGCGCCATTGGGTGTTTTCATCTTCCAAAACTTTGATTCGGCCCTCATGCTCATTCAGGCCGCCTTCAGCCGAGTCCATCCTCTTTTCAATTCCCACAAACGGTTCAGCTCTGCTAGGGACTCCAGGATGCACTCAATTTTTTGTCCATATTGTCTACCTTGCGACCCAGCTGTTGAATGGCTGCCATCAGTTCCATGGCAGCGGGCGATCCCGGCACTGCAGTAGATTCGGTCCCGGCATCCATCTTGTTCGCACATGTCTCCTGGCGCCCAGCCGAGTCGCCCGAATCTTGCTTCTATGTGCGTCGCTTGGGTTTCTGCGATCTACCCATTGGTTCCATTTGGGAATTCCCAGACTATTAACTTGTGTTAAATTCAATATAAAATTGTGTTAAATTGTTCAAAAGCTAAGAGGGGGGAAAGGAGCACCGCGTAAGCACGTCTAGTCCGTCATGCGCCCCTAGTGGTCTCTCGCCGAAATATGAAATATCTAACAACATGAAGCAGCAACAATAAATACTGCTGATATATGAAATATTTAACAACATGAAAGCAGCAACAACAACAGCCAAAGCAAAACAAAGACAGGGCAGAATGACCTCGGTGACAGATGACGAAGACAATACCACAGCTACATTTTTTCACTAACAATATCCCCCTAATCCTAACAACCGCAGGCGTTGTAAAGCTGTGGGACCTGAATTCTGCCTCCAATCTAACTCATAGATTTCATGGCCGCCAAATTAAAATGATTTCAAGTTATCAGTTTAAGTTGTTAGTTGTGGACTAACAAAAATAAAATGCCCTGTCTTTTTATAACATTTCCATCTCCTTGTGTTCAGTTGAGGTGGCAGGTGTGCACATAGATACTAAAATCTAATTCATATTATTGTATCCTCGAAAGGCAGAGTATCAGAGATGTAATGGTTTTGTGTGCACTGCCACATATGTGTCTACCAGGCGAAGCTGCGTGTGCTGTGATCCAAGCCGCAGCAACAAGACTGTGAATGGGGCTGGCTTGTAGCAACGGTCTTACCTGCTATGCCATGGGCCCATCCTCTAAAAAAAAAAATATTGTGATTTGATCAGATGCTGCTTGTAATCTAAACTGAATGTAATTGGATGGAAATGAGCCTTTGTGCTATAATCTGGCATGTTTACATATTTGTACGAATATGTTCATTGACATGGAGATAACATGGAAATAAAATTGAATTGAGTTTAATTATTTACTTTACAATTAAAATGTAGTCATGGAATTATGTTACTAATTATAGTTCTGGTGTCATTGACATTTCTCCAGGATGTGTCACCAAAATAAGTACTTTGACACAATGCAGTCTGTGGTAAATTGAGAGCTGTTCTTTGCTTTTTGAGTCAGGGACTGAAGATGAACTTGCATGTATTAATAACTGCTTATTATCATGAAGCAAGTTGAATACATCATCACATAACTTCTTTGGTGGAGGTCATAGATGCTGTATCCTGGCTGCACAGTGTTGCCTAAGCAACTCTGTGGTCAAGAATAAATCACCGTCTTCACATGTCTGAGTAAAAATGTGTGTGTGTCTGTGTGTGTGTGTGCATGAGAATGTATGTGTGTGTCTGTGCCTTTGTGTCTGTGTGTGTGTGTCGGCGTGTATCTGTTTGTATCTGCCTTTGTGTGTGTGTCTGTGTGAGTGTGTATTTGTGTGTGTATCTGTGTGTGAGTGTGCTTCTGTGTGTGAGTGTTTGTCTGTGTTTGAGTGTGAGTATGTGTGTGTGTGTGTGTATGTCGGTGTGTTTCTGTTTGTGTGCATGTGTCTTTGTGTGTGTCTGTCTGTATGTGTCTGGAAGACTGTGAGTATGTGTGTGTGTGTGTGTGATTATGTGTGTGTCTGGGTGTGTTTGTGTGAAACAGGAGACAGTTGCATGGTTTCTTGACAGGGTTCAAAGGTGAAATTCACAAAGTCAAATATGGCCTCTGCTGAACCAACCTCTCCAACCAGACAGGTTCCAATTTGTGCACTTAAGCACTTTGTACACTTCGTTGGAGTACCTGGTGCTTTTCTAATTAAAAAGTGGTCAAATTAAGCCACAAGTACCCAGACATTCAAGGTCACATCCAAGACTTTGTACTCCGGACATCGTGCACTCTTCAGACACCAATTTTTGACTTATTATTTTCTGGAATCATCGCCGTTTTTCGCCTTCATTGGTTAGGACTAGTCGGAAAGTGGTTTGAAGAGATTGGGAGTAGACATCACAGACAGGTCGACGAGGGGAGGAGAACTTGTGGACAGATGAATGGGGGAACGTTAACCCTAACCCTGTTATGATTCCTAGTGGTAGTTCAAAATAACTACCAATACAACATGCAATATGGAAGTTTGGATGTGTGGGTGCATGTTAAAAGTTGTGTGCTTGGTGGAACTGGATACAATGCCAACTGGGCATTAAGCCCAAGGAGAGTGTTGTGGAACTCTCACAAAAGGGCAGAAATACTGGCCGAATAACGTGAGTAACGATTGGAGGCTCACAAAAATAATTTAGCTCTAGGCAGACTGACCGTAGAAGCGACTCCGTGCAAACCAGCTAGCCTCATAAACACAGATGGAATTCGTGCAAGTATTTGTATTTGTGGCTCGAGATGGCCACAACTCGTCGAGTGTTATAACCATTGATGGCCGTCCCCTATTGGAATAAACTATTGGAGAAGAGACTATGGAGTATTTGAGTCGCAAGTCACGGTTGCTGCTAGAGAGAGAGCAACGCACGAACAGACAGGAGTGGAAAGATAGTCTTTAACTTTAACTCCCGCCTGTCGGCAGAAAACTATGACCGCATGGTAGCGAGGCAGGGTGATTTAACCATTGGATAGTAAAAGAGTGATACTCAGCCTCAATCCAGGACAATGCCAGCAGGCCGAACCGAACGGAGCCTGCATCTTAAATAGAGTGATCCACAGGTGTTAGCAGTTAGCCAGTTAGCCATATTCTTCGTGGCTCAACCCTGACCGAAAGCAGAGCACCCAGTGCCTTGAACGGGGTGCTCCCACTACACTGACTGTGTAGTGGAAGGGGCGGGGCCACACGGGCGTATTAATGTGAATTTTCATTTGTGAACTGTCACAGTAATGTGATATTAATTCCATGAATTTTAGTGTAGCAAGTGATATTAGTGGCGACTGGGGTGACGTGAAGTCACGCAGCTACCCACCATCACTATTGTGACGGAAATGTGTGTAGTGCACGAATTGCACGAAGTGGAGTGCATTTTGCAAAGTTATTTAAGTTAAGTTAAGTTTAGTTAAGTTCCAATTTTTAGTCACTAATTCTCATGATTTCATTTATACAACTGATCTCCTAACTGTCTTGCTTTTGTGTGTTGTGTATAAGATTTCCCCTGGGGCATCCAGCAAATGCGACTAGCATCTCAACAAGAGACCAGCCTCAGTGAATCAAAGGCCCAGTGTCTCTCAAGAGACCAGCCTCACTGAATGCAAAGGCCCAATGTCTCAACCTCGCGTCCACTGAGACTGTTGATACCCCGGGGTGTTTGCAACCGGCTGACGACTGTCTGAACCAATACCAATACAGTTTCGAAGGGGGCCCAGTCATACCAAACTTAACCATAACCAGAGATCAGAGAAAATCACCAACATGTCTGCTTCTGTGCATGAACCTTCCTATTTCAGTTTTTGTGCATGATTTTAGAGTTCCAAACCGTTAATTGTCACTCTTTTTGTAAGCTTTGTATGAGTGGTTTTATTGCTCTCGCCTTTTGACCTGTCCAGGGACTACAGATCAGAATAAGCCTTTGGCTAACACTGGCTCATTTACATATTTTTGACATCTTGACCAATGTGTCATGGGCCGCTCGTCCACGGGCGGCACCCAGGCGCCAGGTTCGGCCGTGGACCGCACGAGCGCAGCTGGCGCTCCTCTCACTCGGCCCATGATTGGCTGCTCTCCCCTTCTTAAAGGGGCTTCGGACGCTGGTCCGACGCAACATCCACGTTCTTCCTCGGTCAGTACTAAGGGAGACAAGTTTATGTTTTGTATAGCTAGATCGCTACACTCCCTGAGCTCTCAGTGTAGCTTCCTGTTAGTCACTTAGCCTGTTAGCCATCGAGGTAACCAGAGGCTACTCTCCTGCTACAGGAACAACCTACATCTCCACCTCTGGATCCGGCTCATCGGTCTCGGACCAAACCCCGGAGATGAGTACTCCTTCTAAGACTCTGTAGTTTATTACGAACATTTATTTCGTCGTGTTCAGAGACTCTCATTGCCTGTACACTGTTGCTTTTGTTTACCTTTTGCACACTGTGTGCTACAAGTGTTTTGTGTTTGACGGCCGGTTGCCATTCAAATCCTCCAAACCTTTATTGCATTCTTGACTGAGTCCATACTTCTTTATTCTTGCTGTACGAATCATAACACATTTATGGCTTTATACTGCCATATCTATTTAGAGCCATCCATATAGCTCTAAATATGGATGATTCATCTCCTGGCTACATAATGTCATAAATAACTCCTTTGAGGTAATAAACAAAGACAGTGGCTGTGTCCGAATTCGCTCCCTAACCCCTAGCCCTTAGCCCCTGGATAAGGCACTGACTATATAGTCCACTCAATCTCAGCGACGAGATTTCGGACACTAGAATCGGCACTGTTAACTTACGACACCGCTGAAGCATAGGGACGTCATTGCCTGTTGGCATTGGCCGTAGCATTCGCATGCTTTTTTTAAATAATAAATGTATACTTTATCACAGAAAATCAATTGTACTCACATTTATAATTATTTGCCGCCG
>OMKY01208659.1:0-17042 GCA_900302395.1 Bregmaceros cantori
ATATGATCTACGAGAGTCATGATCGGTTGGTATCAAACATTTAAAGCCGCCGCAGTAGCCAAACAATCCTTGACATATAGAGAGAGGCCGTGTCAGGCCTGCGGCCCCAAGGTAGGTTGACAAAGCGTACGTTGCTCTGCCTGCTGAATAATTGACTCAAGCCGCATTAGGTGGGTCAGTCGCTAGCCTGGCAGAGGTCAGACGAGGCCGATCTCTTTGGCTGAGGGACTCCACCAAAGCTCCACCAAACCGCGTTCAGTAGAGAGGTCATCGGTCCAAAAAGCTGCCCAACCCTAGCCTCAGCATAGTGGAGCTAGGTCAGTCTTGTATTAAAAGAAAAGCTTATACAGTAAAAGTCCTTATGGCAGACCTGCTTGGACCATTTACAAAGACAGCCTGTCCTAATGTGAGCTTTCAGGGGTTAGCGGCGCCGCTTCCGAAGGCTTGCTGTAGGGGGCACTACTTGCCCCGCTCAAGGCACTGGGTGCTCAACTTTGGTCGGGTTGAAGTGTAATGCTAACGGCTTATCGCTAACACCTGTGGCTCACCCTATGCAGGCGTCGACTCGGCCTGCTTGCATTGTCCTGGATTGAGAGGCTGAGTATGTTCTATTTATCATGTTATTTACTCTGCCTCTTAAAACCATGCAGTTATGATTTCTGCCGACAGGCAGGTGTTATGGCTAGATGTGATCTTTCTTTCCACACCTGACCTGTGCGTGCGCTTTGTTTACATCACTGCAGCTTACCATAATGTGCAACTCACAATTCCGTATTCTCTTCTCCAATCTTCATTGTATTGGAGAGGGGCCGGCTAGCCAGTGATTAAAATACAACGACGAGTTGCGACCATCTCGTGTCGCTATTCTCTCGTACGGTTTAATTCCTTTGTGTCCATGAGACCAGCTGGTCAAGTTGCATATACGGTCAGTCTGTATTGTTCTAAATTATTATTATTCTCATGAGCCTCCATTCATGCTCACATTATTTTGCCAGTAGCTCTGGCATGTTGCGAGGGTTCAAACAACTCTAACAAAACTCTAGGCTTAAAGCCTAGTAGGCAATTGCTATTGTGGAACTTGGCTAAGTTTGGGCCCGGGCCCAAAAAGCGAATTCACTGAAATCTAGTACACTAAGCACGCACCTTTACATGCATCCATACATCTATACCTCCATATTGCATATTGTATCGGTAGTTATTTAGAACTACCACCAGGAATCATGACACATTTATTCCTAATACCTTCACTATCTACTCTAACTTTTCAAATATAGAGCGGAAAACCTTCTGGTACTACCAGCTTTTTATTTTCACACGCCTCGAGTTTGCTTACAAAATGACACATTTGCAATATGTTCATCATACTATTCAAAAATATGCTTTCCCTAGATACTTTATAATATTCAATATGAGAACAATTATTTCTATATATTTCACAAGAAGCCATATTAAATCCCAAAATGCAAGTCTCTCTTTCTCTCCTCATCTACTCCTTGTTCTCTCAAACTCAAACTTGCCATCCAAAAAAAAAATGTTGTTCAGGGTCACATTATTATTGGTCCCTTCCCTGGATCTTTCTATTTGTTCAATGAAAGCTTTACAGAGTATTGTGTTGCTCACTGTGTTGTACAGCCCAAGGTGGGTTAACTGTATTCCAACAAAAACCACAACCTTGTTTTGCAACAATCTATCATTTCATGTTTTGCACTCACAGCAGAGGATGGTCATGCTTTGAGCTGTATCGACCCCTACACATGAGCACAATTTCTGGGGTCATTAGGAGACATTAAGGAAGTGTCCTTCATGAATTCATCGTTAAACTGTTAAATTTCAATGGGCAGATGTAAAAAGGAACTGGATGAAAAGTATCACACAGTTCTACATTTCTGCCCAAAGAGACAAAAGACTATGTTAAATGAAAATGAAGTTGAACAAAGTTCTTGTAAATTCTATGCAACCACATTAGTTTATGCTATCACCATAATGTTATATGCACTTGCAGTCAGTTTGCCAACATTCTGGGACTTCATAGATAACAGAATAGAGACTTAGAGAGAGAATAGAGAGAGAATGATAGTGAGAGATAACAATAAACAATAAGCAAGCCCAATCACCATTCCCCTTAAATTGATGATGACATACGATTCAAATCTTTTCCCAACCTCCCTCTGTGGGTTTGTTGTTGAAGGATATGATGGGATTTTTAAAATTGGAAGATTAACTTTACTATCAGAGCCTCAACAGCTAAATTGTTTTCCTGTTCACAACCATTCATCAATTATTTTGACTACACTTCCATCAGAATGATCACTGAGAGTATGAATACTTCATTCATTCCGCCTCTCTGTATCCTTTATCCGTTGAAGGTCTATCAACCCTGATGCATGATTAGGGGTGAATCAAATGATTGAACAGCAAGAAAGCCACATAAAAACACACATGTATAGTTCCTTTATTTAATTTTATTTTTCTTTTCTATTTCCCTTTTTTCTCCTTCCCTTTCTTTTTCTTTGTTCGTGTTTCGGTAGAGCACGAGTTTGGGGAGGGGTAGAGCTTGAAAAAATGGGGGGAAAAAAGAAAAATATTTCTGTACTTCACTGTAACTCATTGTGTTCAATTGTATTGTATTTACTTTAATGACCACACAGACAGGCTGGTGGAATTCATTTCCAGTGCAGCATGTTGCAGGTTCCATACATTGAACATTTAACATAAACAGTCCTACAAACAGAACATATAGCCACAAACACATAACAGGTGCATCATAATAGTTCTCGGTTATTGTTCAGGATGTTGATAGCTGTGGGAATGAAACTGTTATTGTAGCGGGAAGTTCTGGAGGCAATTGACCGGTAGTGCCTCCCAGACGGCAGTTGCTGGAAGGCAGAGGGCGCAGGGTGAGTGGGGTCAGAGATGATTCTGCATGTTCTTCCTAGGGTTTGTTTATGGTGGAGAGATTGGAGAGATGGAAGGGGTAAGCCGATGATTTTGGATGCTCTGTTTATGAGACGCTGTAGTTTGTTTCTTTTTGTAACTCATGGCATTGTTGATGTATGTTTGCTTGTTTGAATTATCTTAACAAACATTTTACCAATGGGTTTTAAATATACTGTGTGTGTGTGTGTGTTTTACGTTTGCTATCCTCTTTTTCTCTCATATTATATTCATATAATATCAAGTTTGGGCGAGTTTTGGAAATTAGTTGAACTAGTTTTCGCTAGGGGACACGGTGGCAGAGTGGTTATAGAGCGCACCCCCAGACCATAGGTCTAGCTTTGCCACGGGTTCCCATCCCCATCCGGCTTTTCTGCAATGTCTCCTCCCGAGTCTTCATCACAGTTTCCGATTTAATCCTATCACTATCTCTCAATAAAGAATGAAAAATGGCGCGTCCGCCCTAAAAAAACAAAAAAAAACAACTGATTTCCGCTAATAATTTAGGGGGCAATAATATGGCATCAACTATTCTGAAATCTGGAAAAAGGCTTTTTTTTAATATATTCTAGCATGATTACTATTCCCAATAAAAAACATGTTTTTTTACATATCCCATCTTAAGAGCAAATCTTTTCTGTCTTGAATTTGGCATTCTTATTGACTTTATTTACACCAAGATTGTTGTGTTTGGCGATGAAAAAGTTAATTGGCTGTGTCCGAAATCGCTCCCTAACCCCTAGCCCCTAGCCCCTGGATAGGGCACTGACTATATAGTCCACTCAATCTCAGCGTCGAGATTTCGGACACTAGAATCGGAAAATCAATTATACTCACATTTATAATTATTTGCCGCCGTCGGTTGCTGCTGCGTCCTGACGCCGTCCGCCATTGTTTTTGTTTTGGAGCGCGCGTCGTCTTCTTCTACGTTTTAATTAGTGTCATGCGTCTCGCAATGCATTATGGGTTATATTTCTCCTTCTAGGGTACATCTTATGCTCACTACATTTCGCGGTGCATTGTGGGATACTTTCAGTGCCCTATATAGGGCACATGGAGAATTCGGACACCCCTACAAAATGGCGTGCGCCCCATATAGTGCCCTATATGGGGGTTAGGGGGCGATTTCGGACACAGCCAATATCTGTTCCCACACATACATGCACTAGCTGGCAGCCATATTGAGCAGAAAGTTTGCTCGGCGAATGATTCATGAGCGCACAAGCGCAAAGATAAGCGGATGCAGGCGGCATCAGCTCCTGCCAGGACAGTCCGGCTATATCCGGAGAGAGTTGAGGAATGAGTGCAAATAAAGGCAGACATGATCTACGGTTCCCTCACACGTACTATTTATTCTGTGTTCTCAAATGGCCCATTCTTTGTCTTTCTCTGTCGCAGGGGTGCCGTTAAATCAGGTGTCACATCTGCCGAGCTGCCCACAATGTGACTGTAAGCAGCAGGAGGACACACCATCAACCCACGGATTGAGATAGAATTAGACGATAATACACCTATGCCAAGATCCACTGACGCTTTCTGTCATCAGTGTCCCTCTATGAGGCGTGTTATAAAAATGATCAAGTACAAAGATGTTTTACGCTCATTGTCAGGCACACACACGTAGGCACTTAAGTAACTAACTAAAACAGGTCATGGTTTTGGGTAATAATGTGACATGCTCAATGTGTTGGATGTGTTAGACATGCATTGGTTCTGATAACATGTACTATCACTTCACAATATTAAATAGCACGTTTCTGTGAAACATGGGAATTTCGAAACAGCACATGCTGACAGACACTGGCAATTCAAGATTTGTCTTTCCTTCGTCCTTCGTTTTTCCAGAACCATGGCCTTGAACTTGGAGGTTCTGATCGTTATCTCAGCCGCTTAACATGCAGCTATGAACTAATCCAGTGAGATCTGCAGTTCCTGGGCTGATGAAAACAGGATCACATTGCAAAAAGCAGCAACTTCAACTTCATTCAGAAGTCACCAAGCCTGAATCCCTCGACTTTGTTGATTCTGAAAATTCTGTTCATAAAAGTTATGAACAGAGTTGCGTTACAAAGGGCAGGCTTACTGACGTCCATTCCTCAATGGGTCTGACTGACAGGGAATGGATTGCCTGAATCATTGAATGTTTTCTCCAAGTCAACAAAATATGTGTAGGTTGAAACTCCCATTCACTGTTGAGGATCTTGTAAGTGAAGGTGCTGCTCTACAGTTCCATGGCCTGGACGAAAACAAAATTGTTCCTCCTGTGTCCGAGGTTTGACGATTCAAGGGACCCTCCTCTCCAGCCCAACTGAATAGACCTTACCAGGGAGGCTGAGTGGTGTGATTCCCCTATAGTTGGCGCATACCCTGTGGTCACCCTTCTTGAAAAGAGGGTTCACCCCAAGATCTGCCTATCCAGCGGTACTGTTTCAGATCCCCACGCAATGTTGCAGAGGCATGACAGCCGTAAAAGATCTAGTACCTTCAGGAATTCCAGGTAGATCTCACCCACGACCTTGCCGCCAAAGCGCTTTTTGATTCTCCAGAGGACATGATGGTAGTATTTGTAATTGAAATTGAAATTTTTGAAATTTCAAAAGTAAATTGCAAAACAAATAGTGGCGGTTACGCTGTCTCCGGTGACCATAGCTGATGTAAAAACAAATACATTTGGCAAATTAATTCATTTGCCAAATGTATTTTACAGAAGGTATAATTGAGAATCATAGGAAAATTAAGAAACTACAACACTAAAAAGGTCACACACACACACAATTGTATCTTGTATTTTCAAATTGCCTCTTTCTTCCTTTCTTAACCAAGGTTTCTCTCAAAAACGGTGAAAATATTCTTCCATGACATGTCCCTAACAATCGGTTCCTCTCTCTCTCTCTCTCTTTGCAACTCTCTCACCCGACATCTCCCTTTCTCTTTCCCTCAACAGGAGTCCAATTAAAAGAAGTTGTCAAGGCTCCTGTGCTGACCTGAATCATCTTGAAAAACAGGCTGTGAGGGCCACGTTTATAAGGCTTTCTCTATGTTTCACCTCAAACTGAGGTGAAACATCACATTGAGCTGGACATAACATTGAATAGAGTAAATGAATAGAAGGTGGTAGCATTCCGCTTGGCTGCACAGGTGTTGACAGGCTCTTGTCTCAGAATAATGTATAAATACAAACAATGGTGTGCATAACAATCTTAAAGAAAGATGTCCTACAATAGCATTACTCTTCAGCTAGTTATGTTCAGCAACAAATGAAATAAGAATTGGAAGTGGTGGGACCAAAGCATCCCATCCAAAGGTCATTATACAACCATTATAGAGGCTTTTTTAGAGTATGGTACGCTTATGGTACAGTTCTCAGGGGATGTTTTGAAACACTGCAAAAGCGTGGCAAATTCCTCACCTTTGACCTCTGTAGCAGGCTCTGCACAAGGAAAGAGACAGGGTTCCCTGCGCGGCGAATGGCTTCCACCGCTTCCTCGTGACTGGCGTCTCTCAGATCCACTCCGTCCACCTGTCCCCGTGTCCGCACAGATCATACCAGGAAGAGTTAGGCCCTCCGCATGATGGCTGAGATGGTAACTCTTTAAAGCACATCCCTGCAGTTAGGAGCTACTTCATAATACTAAAAGAGGTAATCAGTAAAAGTTAAGTAAGTAAAGTAAGGGATTACATTGTATTACCTTTAAATTACTTTTAAAATACAGCTGATGCAATCAAGTCCACAATGATCACATTCCCATGACTTTGAATTGATTTAATTTAGGCTTTTGGTGCAAAATGGTGCAATATAATTATGCATTATATGAAGGCGGGAGTGGTCTCCTGTAAGCGGTGTTCTGCTGCATGCACATTTACACGTTGCAACATTGGACTATTTTTCATGGAGAAATTAACCTGCAAATAATCCCCTATTCCTGGCAAAGGTAGCTGTAATCTAGATCTATATTCAGTATGTCACCAAAATGACTTCACCGCTCACAATTCTGCAGATATGGTATTAATTTAATAATACCAAAAAGAATGGCACAACACTGTAGTAAAATATAGCGTTTGAATAACATTCACTGTTCCCTCAAAGTAACTCAGTGTACAGTCATTGATACAAAAGAGTGAAAAGAACAAAATTGGGGCTAATTAGCTATTTTAGCACCCCATTGTCATGTGACTCGTTAGTGTTACAAGGTCTCAGGTGTGAACAAGGAGCAGGTATCTTAAATTTGGTGTTCTCACTCTCACACACTGGAAGTTAAAATGGCACCTCGAATGGCACCTGAACAAAAAGAAATGTCGCTTTACATAAAGATGCCTGGGCTAAAAGAAAATCGCCAAACCCCTAAAACTCAGCAGCAGCACAGTGGCAGAAACCATATAGCATTTCAAAAGGACTGGTTCCACTCATAGCAGGCCTCGGCAGGGTTGACCAAAGAAGCTAAGTGTACATGGCCAGCGTCAGAACCAGAGGTTGGCTTTGAGGAAAAACACATATGAGTGCTGCCAGCATTGCTGCAAAGGTTAAAGCGACCTATTTTCAACAGGGGTGTATTCTTTCTGTTCTTTCTTTTGTCATCATGTGTTCAGGCATCAATGGCTGCATATTATTTTGAGGGCACGGTACATTTACATTAAAAAAATCAAAGCGTACATTGACTGCTTTTACATTGTTTTATTTCTTCAGTGTTGTCCCATTTAAAGTTATAACAAAATATTTGCAGAAATATGAGGGTATGTTAATGCTTTTACTCACTTTTGCGACATACTGTATTTAAAAAGTAGTAATTAGTCACTACAGTTCCTCTTTTGCCCATTGATCTGCCCGCCTCCTGGAACAGTTTCACCCTGTGGGTCCGAAACCATTTAGTGTCTGTTATGATATGTCAATATCATAACTAACAACTTGGTCATCGACCAAGCAAAATATGGCATTGATATGCCCACTTTTTAAAATTGCCACGGTTCCAGAGGCTACCGTTAAGAGGGCACTACGGCTTTGCAAGATTTTCCAGTGGCAGTGAGTTATGCTAAACCACTAGCACCTGTTAGCTCTGATATTCCTTGCCCAGCTCACGCCCCGTGCGGCAGGGAGAAAAAATCTGATTCTAGGTAAAGTACCATTTGGTTTCTTCCATCTATAGCGCTAACCATATGTACTTCCTTTATCAGCGCGTTATCGGTTCCTGGCGGAAAGCTGGAGCTCTATTCTGGTAGCAATTAATATCTACAGCCCGTAAACGCTTTTCTTTCTGCTCAGACGCACTCCGCGTGAATTCCATTATCCATCTCTGAAATCTTTGATTGGTTCAGAATCAACTGAGCCAGCTAGTCAATGATTGTATTTGATTGCTGCCATCTCCCGTCTCGTACACATGATTATTTGGAAGGCGGTATAATTTTGTGTTCTGAGTTGACGTTTGTCGGATGTTATATTCACATCCGCAACTATTTTACTACCACCACTATTTTATTATTTCCATTCTTGGCATTGTAATCAGATGTGTCCAGTGTATGCCTATGGAGTGCAGGCTCCAGGCTCCCCCAGCTTGCTTGTTTACTCGTCAGTTCCAGTAAAAAGTAGCCCAAATGTCTTAACAACTCAAGATTTGCTTTCCTAAGGTTTCTTCTGATAGATACATAGAATAGACTGTCTTTGGGTACAGATACTGCATCCATGTGAGATGTCGATTAACAGCCGAAACCACGGCTTACATTGCCCAGGACTATTTTTTGTAATATGATTACTGTGTTTTAATTACACATAGTCCGTTAATACCCAACACTTCTGCGTCAATGTCTGATTATGTGTATACTAGAAGCAACGCACGTGTTGAGATCTATACAGCTTGTATAATGCTCTCTCTACAGGGCACCACTGAGGTGCCAGTTTACCGCTTTAAACGCAAGTAATAAAATCTTAAAATCAATTCTGAAAGGCATCAGGAGCCAGTGGAGCAAGGCCAGACTGGAGTGACATTATCACGTTTCTCTTTGTCAGTGAGAAGACAGGCTGATGGATTTTGCACAAATGGCAGGCATTGCTGCCAAAGGCATCCAGCCATGTAGCTGGATAGTTAGAGCATCTACAAGAACAATAGTCTGTGCATGTGTGTTGTATGGTTGTTCAGTCATCATTTCCCAAACTGTCCCTCACCTACAAGCGCACTTACCAGGTTTGGCATTGGTTTTGACAAATAAGTATGGCAATATGTTGGTTGCCTGAGGTGTTGTAAAGCAACTTTGTAGACCAGTGCTACTGTGCATGGTACATATGACCTCCGTAGCGGCAAGCAATGTTAACACTTGCTTCATAGCTGGCACTGTGCCTGGCAATGTCCTTCGATTTGGGTTTTAAAGGGTGATTATACTGCCCCCAACAACACTATTCTGCATTCCATTGTGCCATTCAATGCATAGTTTTGTGTCAGCCAAATTTGGAGGAAATGTGTGTCGGATCTGGGACATATTTCAGTACAATAGTTTGTCCTTTTCAGCGTAGCGGCAATGGCAAAGAGCTGTCACCTCCACAATGCGGTCTCCGGTCTTCAGTGTGCCGTTGCGTCCGGCAGGGCTGTCTTCCAGGATGTGTTTGATGAAGATGCCCCGCATCACTTCGCCATTACTCAGTCGGCTGCCCATTCCCCTGCCACCGACAATGCTAATGCCTAGTGACTTGCCCGGCTCCCGGAACAGTTCCACCCTGTGGGCCGAAAACCATTGAGTGTGTGTTACTGTAAAAAAAATTCAATGGTCAGCCGGACCAAACTGCCAATTTGTTTAGATCTTGGATGCTGAAGAAGGATGACTAATACAATTGTCAGCCAAACAGTGATCCACTCTTTTCCATTTGTTGTGTAATCAAATTCTGTCCATTGCTTGTGTTGCTGTAAGTATTTGACTAGAAAAAGTTCAAATGTGGTGGACATCATAAGCTTTTCTTTCCTAAGGTTTCTTCTCATAATCAGCACTTTAAGAGAGTGACAGAGAATATACTGTCTATGGATACAGACATGGCATCTGCGCTGCAACGCAAGGCTTTTTTTCCCATGCCAAGCTTTTGTAATTGTTCTGTGGTGGCTCCCATAGAATCTCCTTAGGACTCCATGTTAAATGTGAGTCAACAGCCAAAACTACGGCTTACATTTCCCGGAGCTTTTGGGTTTCTGGGTCTCTAGAAAATGTAATCCAGCGTTAATTCAGTTTTAAGGTTTTTTAAATGTTCAAATGCATTGTTTTAGTCCTGAAAATATGGTGTCAACAAATAAAGGATTACTGTCACAATCGGTCAGACACACATACACACGCGCGGCGTACTTGCGTGCTTGATTCCAGTTGCTATCGGCAGCACTCTCCTCTCCTTCTCCATCCTCCCTCTGCGGCAGTTTGGGCGTGTGTGGTCTGGATCTGGGAAAGAGTCAAGCTTTCTTTTTCAAAGTGTATCACGAGATATTAAAGTGTATGTATTTATTGTATTGTATGTGTATATCCTGTTAATTCTCAGACAAAGTTGTGGCAATTCTAATCTTATCTCAAGTGAGCTTAAAGGGGCATGAAGATGCTGTATTTCTATTGTCAAACGTGGACTCTGGCTATGATACTACACGGCTATCATTCTGCACCACACAAATAAACAGTTTTAGTACCATCCAGACACTCCAGAAGGCACAATTTTGTATTTGGAGTATGGGGCCAGTTGCACAAGGGTCTGTGTAGGTGACATTATGTGATTGGTTGATTTAAATATTTACCATAGCAGAATGAGGGTGGGTGTTACTCTGCACCACCAGTTATTTGACTAATATATAAAAATATATAATTGGACTAATTGATGAGTGGAATGAGAAATGTAAAAACATGCAATAGACAAATATGAAACAACAAAATCAACTCAATTTTCCATATCAATATAATATATGGATAACTCTTCATTTTACAGTGACGCTGATTACATAGTTATTACAATGTAATTACTTGGTAATAGCGTCACTGTAAAAGGAAGCATTACCAATATATGAAACTAGAGATTCACTCTTATATAGTATAGATGTACTCTAATGCACTCAATGCTAGCTCTGTGGACATCTGTAAGACACCCGCACCCGTACACAGCACACGTACGGTGCCTGTGACTTCACAGGTATAGGCAGCGTTGTGAGTTCTCCTCCCCTCGCGAACCTTTCTGCAATGTCTTTCCCTGATCCACTTCCGAAACTAATCTTAAAAGACAATGACAGCATACATTTTGAAACGATATCACTGTGTCTGTTGTATGCAGCGCCGCTTTCGAGGGTTAACGACGCCACTTCCGAAGGCTTTCTGTAGGGGGCGCTACTGCCCTGCTCAAGGCACTGGGTGCCGCCTTTCAGACGATTGGAGCCACGAAGAAGTGTACGTCTAACGGCTATCACCTGAGGCTCACTCTATTTATACCAGCAGATTCCATTGGCACGATCTGCTGGCATTTTCCTGGATCTGAGGCTAAGTACCATCTCACAGCTTTTCCATGCTGCCTCTTGACCCTCTTTCTCAACGGCAAGCAGGTCTTAATGTTAAAGTGATCTTTTGTATGTGCGTTTGCTTTCACCAGCTACCGTGATTTGCAACTCAACTAAAACTGTAGACTCATCTTCAAGCTCCACTGTTTGGAGATGGGCCGGTTGATCAGTGATTATCACCCTCGGCAAGTAAGTGAACATCTCCAGTCGCTATATACTCGTACAAGTTAATTTGTGTTATGAGATCAGCTGGCCGGCCCGATCAAACCGAGTTGTATAATCCGAGTTGTATATTCTGACTGTGTTGATCTAAATTATTATTATTAATGTGAGCTTCCATTCATGCTCGCATTATTCTGCCAGTAGCTCTGGCGTTTCTGAGCCTTCAAACAACACTTTCCTTGGGCTTAAATCCTAGCAGGCAATCGCCATCTGTGAACTTGTCTAAGACTAGGCGTGGGCCCAGTAAGCAAGTACACATAGATCCAGTACACCAAGCAGTAAGCACACACCTTAACATGCATTCTTCAATTCATACATTCATGTTGAATGTTTAATGGTTGTTCAATAACTAGCACCAGGAATCATAACAGTGTCATGTAAATATGTACAATGCAGTCTCCTGCCGATTGAAATGGGCCATTTAATTTTTTTTCTCTGTGTGTTTCTGTGTGAGTGTGTGTCTGTGGTTCCTACGTTGAAGTTGTTGTATTATAGGAGACATCTGTGGGCAGAAGTGTTGTCGTGACCAGGCTAGCCTTGTATTCTTCCAAATACTCTGCTGGAACATAGGTGATGCTGCTCGCACATACACACACACAAAACACATAAGGAGTTACTGAACTAGTTGCTGCTTGGCTTCACACTGTCCTATACCAGTGGTTGAAGAAGGTACTGTATGTCAATATTTAATTGATAATAAATTAATGAGGCACAATTAATACACAGTCAATTTTGCAGTGTTACATATGCAGTGTCAAAGTTCATTGACTCTTTCAGAGTTATTACAACAATGAAGGGGGTTGAATATTTACTAGTGTTGGTGTTGATTTGCAGAGTTACAAGGCACTGTGTCAATTAGACTCTACAAAGCTCCGCCCAAAGCCCCGCCAACTTCATCCTCTCTCAAACTTTAGAGACCGCTATTTTCATTGCGCCGTGACTCATGCGGCACCCGACCCTTGGCGCGGACCGAGCTTCGGCTCAGAACCTGGGTCGCAGCAGCGATGAGGCCGACTCATCGCAGGCCTGCGATGAGGCCGACTCATTGCAGGCCCTTGCGGCCTTCGTCCCCTGAGATGCAGACGCCCGTCCGTTTACGGGCGTGGCGGCGGTGCTACCCTCTGTGCCCTCCCCGGGGCATATGGATACCCACTGTCTCAGGTCGACGTTCAACACAATGGAAAGAATTCATTTAACACCAAATCTGATAAGGAGCAAATACACTCGAAGACAATGTTAAATTTAACTCTTTAAGTGTTGCTTTAACACTGCAACATTCACTGTGTATATTATCAAAGATGTACCGGTAATCGAAAATTACATTCACTGCACATGGGCATCCTGCAACAATGACAAAGTACGAGGGAACGTTACCAAAAATCTACCCGAGTGAGCAGCAGCCCTCCTCGAGTCGGGCAGAGTTGCGTGGATACACGTGCCGTTGTTTACATTCCTGCACGTGCACGGTGCGCAAGTGCTGCGGAAAGCGGATATGCCTGGCAATCGCTGCGTTAAAGTCTATGGAGCATCATCGCGCAAGTTACATTTCTTTCGTTTCTCTAAATGGAACCCTAAGTTACCGCAATCCGGTGAGACGGAAAGACTTCATGGCTGCTGTTGGACGACAATCGACTGCATTCTGGACGGGATGAGGGTGTGTTCGCTACATATCCATTCAGGTTCCATTCAAGTTACCTAAAAAAATTGTCAAATGAGTATTTCAATGTCCTCACAGCGTTGCGCGTAGAACTACGTGACCACGTATGGACCAATGGGGTGGCCGCAGCTGTTGACATTCGAGGCCGCTTCTACTACGTATAATGAGCTCCTTCATAACCAATGCGATGCGCTTGGAAGTGGACTCGAACACAAGTGACGTAATCGTTCGTCCCTAATAGCTTCTGGTCCAGTAGTAGGTCCATTGTCAATAACTCAATGACTGTAACTGGAGGACATTATCCCAATTTTCATTTCAAGTTGTTAGCTTATTGAGAACGTATTTTCTCACGCAGGTTTAAAGCCCTGCTTTACATGTGACCCCACCATAATGCTAGCAGTTCTAAAAAATACAAATAAAAAAAGCTGTGGACACATGTTTTCTCACAAGCAGACTCACCGGCAAAACAACGTGCATGGTCAAGAAAAATAAGAATCAATCACAGATTATAACATTCAAGATACACTCAGCGAAGGGTGGGGGGGAGCAGGTGATAATTCTGAGTTGGCAGTGCCTTGTTAATTTTGGAGATTTATCCAGATGTTATCCTCAACATTGTGTAGTGAAAAGAAAGCAAAGAGTAAATTGGTGGCGTGACAAAAGCGTTCTTGCCTTGCCTGTTTGATAGGAAATGTGGGAGTTAATTGGGTGGATGAGATCGCTGCCCTCAAGCAAAGGCTGCAGTGCCAGCTTGTCTTCAAATGTGCTCTAATTTCTGATGGTCTGCCGTACATTCTGTACATATATACACTTTCTAGGGGAAAGTTGTCTTTTTCCACAAATGCCTACATCATTTGATGCTGGTAAAAATCATATTGTAGTCCTTGAAGCACTGGCAGACTAAACTATGGAAATATACTTACAAATTCATGCTGTGCAAGGTTGAATTTAACATGTTTAGGTTTCATTCTAACACTGCTGGAAATATATGCAAATATTGCAAGTAACTTTAGACTGGAAAGTATATATAGAAATATTTTTGCAATTTTGGTTTTATTATTATATATGTCCTATGTAATATTCTACCCTATAACTCCACTTTACAGCCAAAACAGCCAGGAAAAAATGTTGAAAAAAAAGAGTAGGAAAAAGGGTGCCATGGTTGTTATACTCACACATAAAAGGGACAAGCATCATCCTCGGGTACAGACGCAGATCTAGGAGGTGAACATTTTGTGTTAGAGTAATCGGGAGGAGGGTGCAACGGCGTGAATTGGGTGCGATGCGCATATGATGATATAACCGAAAATCCATTCAATTATCTCAATCAACCATTCAATCACAGCAAGCAAGTTATTCTGCAGTACATTCGTCTCCACCAGCAGATGGCAGCAAGCGATTCCATGCGTACATACACACAGCTAATGTGTGCATGTGTGTGTGTGCGCTGTTATTGGAGGGATGAAAGGTGGCAGGCTATTCGAGAACTGTAAATGTAACCATAGGCATGTGCATCTGCCAATCCCACAACCTGTTATAACCAAGTGGTTATAACAAACATATGAGAAATTTGATTCATGTAATTATGGAATTTTAAATGAATGGCTGCATCATGCATTTAATGGCTGCATCATGCATTTGCTCAATAGCGTGGTTCTATGTCGGTTTGATTCTACCCAAAAACATATTTCCAGCATGTCCGTTAATAAAGCTGTGAAAATGGCCCTAATGGGACGAAAAACATAGGGGGAAAAAAAATGAATAAATATTACTTTAAATGACGAAAAGAGAGGCAGAGAGAGAAAAAGAGTGAGTGAGTGAGAGAGAAAGAGAGAGAGAGAGAGATATGAACTGAATTTCCTCAGAGCCCCATCATTGCCAGAGCTAGGTTTTGGGTGGCGGGGACCAACCGCTACAACTTGCCGCAACGCGAAACCACAATTTCATAACTTTTAAAGTAGCATACTTCCCATTAAAAGGTCGTCAATTCTATGCAACAATGGTGCTTTCTCATTTTTAACAAACAACATGTGAAACAACAACACACAAATAGTGGTAAAGGTCACTTAAACTACAACACATTTATAGTGCATCTATTGAGGTAAAGAACAGAAACACAATTAGCTTCAACCCTCAACAACACATTGCTGGTGCTTCCGGTGATGTAAATAACAGCATTTAGATAGCTGAAAAAGAATCAGAATTTCTCTGGGTGCCAGAAAAAAATGATTGGCGGGCCGGATTTGAATAGCAGTTGAATAGCCCTGCAGTAAGGGTTGTCGGCCCTCATTCAGCTGGGAACTCACCCCATGTCAGGGTTGATGAGGGAGTGTCGTCTGAGTAGGGCACGGGCCTGAGAGCTGGTCAGGTGGGCTGTGGGCTCCCCGTTGATGGCCAGGATGAGGTCTCCCACCCCCAGACGGCCATCGTCCGCGATGGAAGCCCCAGGGAGCACGCTGCGAACCTGCATGCCAAGACCTTCCTTCAGGGCTGTCACCGTCATCCCTGACAGGAAGAAGCAATGCAAATGTATAATCAAATAAAGGACCTTTAGAATAGATACAAATGTGTGATTAATTGTGATTAATATACAAATAAAACATATGTACACACAAAAATGTATAAGTGAAATAAAGTAATAAGGAAGACCAATTCAATAAATTATTTAATATTTATTACTAAATAATTGTGAATCAATCAAGTATTCAATGTTAATAAAATTAAAATTAAGTCCATTTTTGTGTTAAACTAGAAAATAGAAAAGACGAAAGGAAAAATTAAATGCAGGCCGATGATTGTCCCTAAAAACAAATCACTTTCATTGTATCCCATTTGCAAGCTGCTATGCGATAGGTGGGAAATCCAATGATTACTAGTGTTATTCACGCAAATTCATTGTGGAATGAAAAAAGAAGCATTAGAAAAACACTTGCAAATCCGTAATTACATTGTTAAAAAAAGTGTCGTAGGCATCTGTTATCAACTCTGCTAGATGATTAATCTGTCAGAAAGTCCATAGTCTCTGAGTACAAAGATGGGGAGAGAAATAGACAAATCTGATATGATAATAAGCAACAGTAATAGTGCTCAATGCAAAGACGAATCCACTCACAGTCAGAGTTGAAATGATGAAAGCTTCATTCAATATGACAAGATACAGAAAACTGCACTCACCCAGGCTAGACGTGCCTTTGACAACTGTGATGGTTCTTTTGAAATGGCTTTCAGGCTCCTCTTCATTGACTCCCGATTCCATCTCTGACCCGTCCTTGAGGAGGCAAATTTTTGTCAAAACGTATTCAAAAACATTTTTTAACTAACCATGCACGGAATGTTTCAGCAGAACACAAAAACCTCAGTTATTTTTACCGCCCACTGAAAGCGACAAACCAGTGCACAAAACTGACCCGTAACACTGCCCCAGAAATCCAGCCCTATGCCTAACCCTACTGGTTGAAGTAAACAATATTATTATAATAAATAGTTTACTATGGGAAAAGATGAAAAAAGTGTGCCGCAGTAGCCCAGTCTGAGACAGTGCAGTACATAGCACATAGACACAGAGAGTTGTGAGTGTGCTTCCCCTCACTGCCACCTTCCTCCACCTTCAAACTTGAATAAAGCTGAAAATAAACACACACACACACACGCACACACACACACACACACACACACACACACACATATATATATATATGTGTGTGCGCGCGTGTGTGTGTGTGAGATCGGAAGAG
>OMKY01208663.1:0-15192 GCA_900302395.1 Bregmaceros cantori
TAGTCTTTTTACTATGCTGCCCTCGGACTGCGTTACTGGTGCAGAACTAGACAGCTAGCGAACAGTTGAAGAGAAGGCAAGTGAAGTGTGTTTTTGTCCTTTAATTACTTTCTTTAATTTCCTTAGCACTTCCAATGTCTTCTTTAATATGTCCATGTCTTCCCTAACACTGTAAAACTGTGAACAGAAAACGAAATAAACATGCATGAATTTCACATATTTAAACATTTTCTTATTAAATAAATCTACACAAAATCAGGCGATCAATCATCAATCTCCTGTCAATCAACACAAAACAAGACCTAGCATTGCTAAGTAGAGCCTGACTAGCTAACATTTCCAGGTAAGAAAATATAATCTCTTCAGTCAAATAAATCGAAATTTATATAACCAAATATGCATGTAATTCACTTCCTAACTAAATCCAACACGAAATGATTACTTACAGACTAATAATGTCCAAGGCTCAAGTGTGAAAATATTCGGAAACAGGAGAGATGAAGTCCGTGACGTTACGGCAGAAAACACTTGAAGAAACTAACCGGATGTGTGCTCGCCAGGAAGCTGATTGCGCAGGAGGCGCAGTAACCCAAAACGGCCAGTAGACGGCAGTATTCACTATACAATTTACACTAACTGACGCATGAAATGAAATGGAAGGCAGAACAATATAATGTGTTGATCCTTTTTACCACGTGTAATACAATACAATTAATACAATACAATATTAATAGTTAATTAATATACAATATTAATAGTTTTAATTAAAGTTGAAACCGATTGAGATAATGGCTGCATATTCAATTGATCAAATGATTTGAATCGTTGAAATAACTTGAAATGTTAATTCAATGCTTGGTGATGTTGGAGTAGTAACTATTGATCATAAACTAGAGATGTATGTTAAAAAAATAAAATTGGTAGTGTTTCAATATCAAATAATACGAAAACTAAGAAAACTATCATCAAACAAGATGTTTTTCTTCATACAAGTCGAGAAGACTAGTGTTTATTCTGTTGAAGATTTATGTAGACCTAGGCTACTTTATGACGACAAATAATATCTCATATATACGTAGGCTTACGTAGGCAACCTTTTTTTTTGGCAATTTCTGAAAACCCTAAATATGGGGTATCGGTAGTACTCGGTATTGGTGAGTACTGTAATGATTGTACTCATACATCGGTATCAGTTTTCAGAAAAATGGTATCGTGCCAGATAACATTGTTTTGAAAGTCGGAAGGTTATTTTTCTCGCTAACATGGCAATGGCGATAACGGCGTGTTTTGAAATTCAGACGTTTATCTCGCCTTCAAAATATTTTACCACAGTAAGTGGTAACTGCGACACCCAGAGTATATTCAAGGTGGTGTCATTGTATATAGACACCTGTTTTTACAGCTACCCAGCTCCATGGTAGAGCTAAAGAAAATAGACTACATAACCCTAACAAGTAGTAATGCTGCCCACATGTTCTGCCACACATGCATGTTTCTAGCTCTCACACACAGTTTCTCTCTGTCTGTTTCTTTCTCTCGATCTGTTTCTTTCTCCCCATTTCTCTCTCTGTCTCTCTCTGTTTCTTTTAAATGAAAATTATGAATACTATAAATCCTACCGCAGTGGTGGCCAACAGCTAAATGACTCCTCGGTATGTACCATTTAAAAATGTCAGTGGTGTTCTACATAACCGTGCAAAGATATATTGGCCACCAATACACCAGTGTATGGTATTGATGAAATATTGCAATATCTGATGGTATTGTTATATTGTCGAAGACTAATGGGGATGTGACAGTATATTTTAATTTTAAAAATTATACAATTAAAAAAAAAGTACAAATCATCAAAGCGGATGTTTTCTAGGATGGTTGCGGTAACGCAATGAGTCACTGTGGTGGTTGCTGGCTGTGTTGTAAATTATAAAATGGGTATATTTAATACAATTAATGAAATATTATATTCATATAAGTATATTGATATTATATTGCTCGCCGAAGAGAGAGTGATCTATTTCGATGTGGGTTTCTTTTCTCTTCTAAAAATGTTTTCACAAATCTGAAATTGAGGCGTTTTTTTTGGTTTTGTGTTTTGTTTTAGGCGCCAGTGCCATTTTTCCATCTTTATTGACATGATTGTTCGGATCGTTGTTGATGGTAATAGGGGCGATTTTGGGGGTAGACATCGCAGAAAAGCCAACGAGGGTAGTCGAACTCGGGGGAATTTGGACGCTGTGATCTAAACCACAGCGTCGTTACTATGAATGGAGGCAGTCTTTAGGTGCAGCTCCTTTAACCGCTTCACCAACGGCGACGTTTTAAAGTACAATAATCGTGCAAAAAACACATCCTTTCCCTTGCGGTTTTTGGATAAACCACAGTGCGCCCCCTTGCAGTGTTTCCACTGCGATTTATCAACTATTGTTATTGTTACTATTGTTTTTTATAATTTGGCATTAGTATGGTTAATGACAAATGCTGGTACATGTCCTGCTGGCCTTTCCCCATGCTGTGATCCGCCCGGCAGTTGTCGCCAACTTTTTTTATTATGTTTGGACCCAAAAGGAAACGAACAATAAACATGAGCTGGAACAATCCCTTACACAACATATAACTGCCGTGCTCGACGATGATAAATATAGTTGCCGCAGAGCTAACTGTTTCTGGCTGCTTGTGGGAGTTTAGTTAAGGGAAACTTGTGGCCAATAACCACCTCGTCAGAGGAAGACTGTGTACACGTACTTGCAAAGTGATTGGTTGTAGCATCATGCTTTTAGTTAGTTTTACTATTGTTATCTCTATCTATCTTTGCATTAGTTACTTTTATTTTATTATGTATTTATTTATATATTATTAATTATTTTTATCATTATCACTACTATCATTTTATTACTACACTGGTAACTATTTTTATTGCTTTTATTAATTTATCTGTATTCATTTATCTTCTTATATTCTAGAATATATATTTTTTGTCACTCTTATTCCAGCGTTTCCTCTTGCTGTATATCCTCGGTGCCAAGCCATGTCTATCATTTTAATTGACAAATCCATTGCCTGTGTGCGCGCGTGTGTGTGCTCTTGTATTTGTATGTGGGTATTTATTCTTGTTGTTTTGCTTTGTTGTGTTGCTGTAAAGCACTTTGAATTGCTCTCCATGAAGTGCTATATTAATAAAGTTTGATTTGATTTAATTTGATGTTAAAGGGAGGTTCTACCTTGTTCAGTGGACCTACCACACACGCACGCACACTGACACACAGAGGCTGGTGAATTTATGTTCTTGTGGACATAATTTTTTTGGATATTGTCTCGTTCAAGATTCATTTTAATTTGCCGTATTGCATAATGCAAATACATGACAGCAGTACACACACATGGAATTTTATTTGGGCATGAAACGACTGTCAAGATCAACGATCAATGAACAAGTTCAAAACAAAATAAAGAAAGCACATTAGTTATAAAGTGGCATTGGCATAGAATCAACACATGTAACATGTCACCCTATCAACTTCAAGTAGGGATAGCCCCTGCGTTCGGTAGCATCACTGCGTGGGGTCCGCGAGTCCCCGCCAGGGGATCCGCGAATCCCCGCCAGGGGTTCTGCAGGTGCTCGACCAGACTGTCTAGCATAGCCATGGTGGTGGTTGGCAGCTAGTAGTGGGGGCTATGTGACTATCATGACCTTGGTGGTGTTTGGCAGTTAGTAGCGAGGCTAGGATGCTAGCATGGCCGTGTGGTAGTTGGCAGCTAGCAGCGGGGCTAGGAGCAGGTCCCTTAGTGCTGGAATTGAAATTTATATAAGTGATGGGATAGATCTTGAAAGCCTGAAAAATCGCACTTGAAATCTGAGAACACATATAAACCTATACGTGGGGCTAGATGGTATTCTGTTGTAGAGAAAGTGGGGAGCATTGGAGCGCTTTTTTCATTGTGCAAACAGGTTTTCACCACAATGGGGCCCTGTTACATGTGATAAAAAATGAAAAAAAAAAAACTCTTGAAGCTGAGACGAGTGTCGGGTTAAAAAAAGACGAGGAGACAGGAAACTGGACGGGAGAGAATGTCGGGGTGGGGGACGAAGAAAGACGAAAGGAAAAAAAAAAGCTAGAGGAAGGAGATGAGACCCACGGAAGGTTGGACAGAGGAGAGGCCTTTGTATATTTCTGGAATGATTTAAGAGCGGCCAGCCATTATCCAAACTGCAGGCCTCTGCACAGATGGCTAATGTTTTGGCCCGGGCAGTGCAGCAAGACAGACCTTCCTCACGAGGTTTTGACGTGTGAGGTACGAACGTGCACAAGCCTACAAACAAAACGGGCGGGGGCGGTGGCTGCATACCGGAGGCTCGTCCACCACGTGACCTTAAAAATGGAACTTCTATGGAGAGTTCAGAATTAAAGATGCTTGCAATTTGAATACTGAAAAGGAATTTTACACACACACACACACTCATATACATACATACATGCATACATTTTTTTATTTTAAGAGGAAGGGGAGTGTGGAGCAGGGCTTGAAAACGAAATTATTTTCAAAACGTTCCGTTCCGAACGGTTCAGACAGGTTTATATTTAACGTTTTCGTTCTCGGAACTGTTCCACCACCAAAATTGGTCCTGAACCGGTTCGGAACACAAACATTTCGTTCGTTCTTAAAGTTCCTTAACTTGTGCATTATTAAGTTTAGATATAGTTTTTATACAACATATATTTGGTGGACTTTCAAACTCCGAAGCAACTGTATTAACGCCATTACATTCACTTCCTTGGCTGTCCACAAGATGGAGCCCCAGATACATGGGGCTGGATGACTGACAGTGAAAGTGGAAGGAAATAGTCTCCCAGACATAGGATATGTTAAAACGTTTTTAACCGGTTTTGTGGATTTCATAATGTTCAGTTTCTGTTCCGGAACAGTTGAAGAAATCTTTTTTTCGTTTCAGTTTCCGCTCCTTGTAAAATTCTGTAAAATTCCACTGGTTTTCAGTTTTCGTTCCTTGAACCGGTTCGAAGCCCTGGTGTGGAGATTTAAAACCACGCCATGAGGCCTTGTCATATGGTTTGTCCCGTGTCTGCCATTGCTCTTCTGTTTTTTTTTTTAATAGAAATGGATATCTGGAACTCGCCATTAATATTGGTTATTGTTCCCCTGGATTCGCCCCTTAAAAATTCATACCGGTCCACGCCGAGTCCATTTCATTAAAACGGTGGCTTTTATTTCTTTCCCCCTGGGACGCCTTTGACGTCAAAGCCGGCAATACCTCTACATTAATACCAAATTCCTTTCCATTCAGTCATATCTGTGCCCTTCTCTCATCCTGACCATCTCCTGTGCAGCGTCCAGAGGAAAAACGCTTGGTTCATTCCACGGCCATGCTGTTCAAAACTTGCCAGAAAATATCTCCCCCGGGTCGATTGGGGGAGTGAGGGGGGTGGCTTTGAGACGGAAATCTCCTCGTCTGGCGGCGCTGGGTCAGCATGGGGGAAGGCGAGCCGGACATGAAACGCACAGTAAACACTACTCTTTCAAAGTGTTTACAAGTTACGATAGGGTGATTATGGCGTGCGCCAATGATGAGTTATCTAAATAATATGGTTACTGGCTGTCTCACCTTGATGTATGGTAAATTTACAATGTTTGTTTACCTTTTTACTCACATTATTCTACCTACACTCTTTGTAGTGCTGTATGAATGAATGAATGAATTATTTTATTCACATGGAAAATAACAGCAAATCATCATCGACATAATTATCCCAGCTTGCCATAAAGCTCCATAGCGAACAGGACAGGAAGAATGCATTCTTATAACTCCTGCCCTTACTCATTAAAAAAAACAAAGAACAAAAGACATAGCTTAGGCTGTACAATCTGACATTTTCTTACTTCACTAATTGAAAACTATAACTCAACCATACTCTTCATATTGGTTGAAAACCATGTTTTTATATACATTCTTGAACTGGTGGATAGATAGGCTTCCTTTTAATTCTTCATTAAGAGAGTTCCATAATCCCACTCCTGTTATTGAGGGACACATTTTCCTTTTGGTATTTATCACAACCTGGTGTTTAAAATCAAACTTTCTCCTACTATTTCAGGTTTCAGAGCTAAATATAAATAAATGCTGTAGTGTGGTTGGCAGTGTCTTGCTTTTTGCCTTAAACATCATTAGAAGTGTTTTAAACTTGATTAGTTCATGAATCTTCAATATCTTATATCCTATAAATAATCTATTTGTGTGATCTCTGTAGTGGCATTTAGCTATTATTCGTACAGCTTATTTTTGTAATGTGCATAGCTGATTCAGCCTGGTCCTATATGTGTTCCCCATACCTCCGCACAGTAGCTCAAGTATGGGTGGTTGAGTGCGAAGTATAGCATACGCAATACCTGACTCTTTAATACGTACATCAATTTGTTCAAAATAAAGATACTTTTGGCTACTTTCTTCTTGACATGTGTTATGTGGGATTTCCAAGTACAATTTTCATCCAGTATTACACCCAAGAAGCGTAATTCTGAAACTCTCAATGATCACATGATTAATAGATAGCAAGACTTCACCCTCTTTTCGTCTATTTCCAAAAACCATACATTTTGTTTTTTTCTAAGTTTTGTTGGCATCAAACCATATCTTGAGTTTCTCCATTTCTCTTTCAACAGTTTCTGCTAATTCTTTTACACTATTGTCCGAGCAGTACAAATCTTAACAGTCTGGAAACGTAACAGATGACATTAATATATAAATTGAAGAGTTTTGGTCCCAAAACTGACCCTTGTGGAACCCCACATTGTATCTTCATTAACCCAGAGGTGATATCACCAAGCTGCACATATTGTTGCCTGTTTGCCAAGTAGCTACTAAACCAGTCCAGCACCACTCCTCTCACACCGTAAGTGTGTAATTTTGAACGTAAAATTGAATTGTCTAGGTATAGTTTTGCTCCAAATTGAAAACTTTTTTTTTTCCACCATTGTGGTTTTATAGGTGTTTCTTATTTTGTTCATGAGGTGTGTGTGTGTGTATGTGTATGTGTATATGTATGTATGTGTGTGTGTGTGTATGTATGTGTGTATGTATGTGTGTATATATATATATATATGTATATATATTTTATTATTATTATTATTATTATTATTATTATTATTATTATTATTATTGATGATGATGATGTGATCAATTGTTCCATTCATTCTATAACACCCTGTGGTGTGTTGGATTGAGATGATTAACAGATACAACATTTTTCTGGATGCAGGGGAAATTAAATAAATCTTGTGTGATTAGTATTTAACTCGTTGTATGAAAAAAGTGTGGGTTTACTATATCTACAGATAAGACACATTTATTTAATTTCAATGCGTTGTGAGATGGTTCTGGACACTGAAAAAAATCAACAAAGAAATATGAGATGAACAATGTGTATGTAAGATATATAAAAAAACTTTTTTTTGCATTTTACAACCATTTCATGGTGTGTAAACATTTTTACAATTATGAATAATCTGTGATTTAATTGATCTTCATCAACATTTTCACTGTTCACATAGTTGAACACTGGAATGTTTATCACAGTAAACGGTATAGTAATAATTTATGAAATGTATGAACTAGGCATTAAGAAAAGTAAATTAAATTATGACTGCATGTTGAAACGTTTTCTGAAACTGGCTGCATGATTAATCAATGTTGCATCAAAATAGGATTCTTTGGTTGAAGGTACCTTACAAAAAGTGTAACTACAAATTGGGCGTATAGATTAAACACCGTGTTGTCATTTAACATTCATTTAGTTGTTCCAATCCAGATGTCTTACTTGAGTGAAAGTAAATCCATTTGTACAAAAACCAAAGATATTGGAAAAAAATTGTCCGAAAATAATATTTTCCTAGCTATCCAGGCACGTCCCGAACCAATCTCCGCCCACGGATCGCGTCGCCCATACCAGTTCCGCGATGTGTGGACGATGCGTGTGCAGTGTATAAAAACACACAGATGAAACATTCGTTTTGCTAATGATCTTTGCAGGTTTTCATGCTGAAGGAATTACTAGGAAAGCCCCTTCATATATCGAGACTTCTCTTTTTATGACAAATCTGTTTTATTTAAGTATTCATTTTATGCAATCAGAATTGAGCAAAAATGCACGTTCGTGCATGCCCCATTTTCATGTAATGGCTTGTAGTAAAATCTTGGGCTGTGTTCCAAATCGCATACTTAGCGAAGTGGAGTACACTTCCCTAAGTATGTGAATCCAGAACCTGTGGCCCAAACCTAGATTTTGGGGCATTCTAGGACGATGATGGGTTGCAACCATTCTCACGGCGCTGGATTAATGTTGGGAGTTGGCGCTAATCAAGAGAGCTCTATGAGTCGAAAGGCAAACCGCTAGGTTTCACAGTGACTCAGGCACTGGTCTCTTTCCCACTGGTCGGCCCGACTTGTGTTCTTGCTGAGAACTCTGTGTCGGGAGTGTGGTTTGGCGGCCTGGCCACAACCACTTCCAGGCAAGGCCGGCAGTGTTGAACTGACTGATCCGGTATGAGACACGTCTCTTTATTCAAGCTCGGTCTGATTGGAAACATGCATGAGAAGCCAGCAACAATCTGATGGAGGTGCTACGTTTATTTTTCCTTTGCCATTATTATAAGCAAGCTCACAACTCGCCATCATCGCATGTGTTGCTCTGCAGCGCCCTGCCCTAACTTAAGCTACTGAAGATATTTAATTATTTGGCATTGATTTGATACTCGACTCCACTATGGCTCAACGTTTTCTTACCAATGATGCTGCTGAATCATTACCTTTCATGCCAACATAGCGATCGCTAAGTGGCATCGTGTGTGTGTGGTTTTACTGCCGCTTCTCCGCCCTAGAGAATAAAGATTTAACACAAAACAGACAAGCTTGCTCGTTTACAGTTTCATGATGTTGCGTTGGATTTCACTGATCTACAAAATCTTCAACGAAAAAATGGAAACCACATGTCAACACTGAATTCAAAAGGCAATGCATGGTGGTGAATAAAGAATGTATTTAGGCATTTTTCATACAAATCGGTTCCATGTGTTCTAGTCAGAAACTGGGTTGACATGGGACAGATAGGCTTAGAAATTTCATGGGTGTGCAATTTTTACAATTTTTATTTCAGACACAGCAGCAGTTCCATGTCAGTACACTTGTGAAAGAGTTTTTCGCTGTTATTCAGGGCTGTCAAGGGCGTTTGTTTTTCAGAATCCCCAGGGTCAATAATTATAAAGCTGTGTCTGGTTTGAAAAGTGCCATGTACAAACTAGGCCTATTACTTGAGATTTGGCTTTTCATGATGAATAATAGGCATTGCATTAGTCCGATGATGCGTATTGAAACGATATTGTCCGACAATGACCGCACTTAAACGTAGCGCCCTGTATTGTCCCATTACCAAATGCAATTCATAAAATCAGCCACTAGAGGTCAGATGACCAAGGATTGATCCGATATAGACCGGCAAGCCAGAACCAACAAATCGTTCACGCATCACTTGCCTTTCACAGTCATTGGGTCTGGACCAGACACCTAATCGATGTTATTTGTTCGGTCCATTCAGAGCTCTGTGAAGGCGGAGTTTGGTACGTGCCTCGATTTTTAGAATTATTTTAAAGAATGTTCCTCCTACTCCCCGCCACTTGTCACTTGCTGTGTCCGAAATCGCTCCCTATCCCCTATATAGTGCACTATATGGGGCGCATGCCATTTTCTAGGGGTGTCTGAATTCTCCATGTACCCTATATAGTGCTCTGAAAGTATCCCACAATGCACCGCAAAATGTAGTGAGCATCGGATGTACCCTAGACAGAGCAATATAACCCATAATGCATTGTGAGACGTTTGAAAAATGACCTAAACTTAACAAAAATGGCATGGTGGGAGTAAATAGCGACTGACCACGACAAATAGGTATAAATGTAAGTACTTTTGAATTTTTGTGATGCTTTTTGAATTTTATTTTTATAATTATAATTCATAATAATTTTCAACGGCGCCGACTCTAGTGTCCGTTGAGTGCACTATATGGGGGGTAGGGGATAGGGAGCGATTTCGGACACAGCCTGTGTGATTTGATAACTTGATTTGGATCCTCCCCTTTCTGACCCCCTGCTTCATCCAGACCAACGACCGTTGGTTCTGTCTTGTCAGGCTAGTCTAGATATGCATGGACAGACTTTTGGTAAAATATTGCTCCTCTGTCTCTTTCTGTTGGCCCGTTGGCTATCTCACACCAATCATCCCCGAGTCCGTTGGCTGACTTCCCGGCAGAAACGTTTGAACTTCGCCTCTCTAGTCTGATGTTCTGTCTGCCCTCTCATCTCTCTCTGCTTTCTGGTATGCAGTGTTGACTATGTGTCGGCGCCGCTCACCGGTATTTCACTCTGTCGGAAAGAATTTCTTCCTTTGGGCCAAATGATTATTCCAGCTTTTTCGAACACACCAAATAATGAGAGACGCGAATGGGGCTTGTGCATGCAGCCGTCAACGCTTGGGGGTCGCATTGCGGTGATGCGAACAGGCAGAGAGTGATATTTGCATAACATTGACTGTTTAAAACTCTTAATCTATTATTGATTAATCCATGGGAGTAGGCTGCCATCTGCTGGCAATTGATGACTTTCATTTGCTTCCCATTTATCCCAAAATGGACCTGAAGTGGTAAGGTACACCACTTCACCCTACATATACTCCCAAAATGTCTGCTGCCCCCCAAGCCTCGTCATGCCCTTCCCGTAGGCCTATTGATAAATGAGTTGCAGTTCCACGTTCCACTTAAGGCAAAGGGTAACTTAACCATATGTCTCCCCCTGACTGTTCTTCAGGTGAACTACCTGGGCAAGGTGACTGTCTCGGGGACACAGTTCCTGTCAGGATGCACTGAGTCAGCCGTGTCCAGCCTGATGGACCAGCGTGCCCGTGCAGGAGGTGGCACCAGGAACCACAATGCCATTTTGGAGATCCGGCCCTTCCAGGTGGATATTTATTATTTATGCATGGTTTTATCATTCATTAATTTTCCACTGCTAGCATTTATTCATAACTGTTTGACCAATTTGGTGTTTTTTTATTATCTCTAATGGGGATGTAATTAATGATTATTATTTATTTTATTTTCAAATTTTTCATATTTTTTCCAGTGTCCCAAGAGATTTCTCATCTTTATTGACAGGATGAGTTGGGAACGGGCTTGAAGAAATCTAAGGTAGACATTGCAGAAAAACTGGCGAGGGGAGTAGAACTCTGGGCACTACGGACGCAGTGAACTAAACCACCGTCCTTGGGTTCAGTGCCTTTTAACCACATCGGCATCAGTGACCCCCACTAACAATTATTTCAATGGTCGATTAGTTGCTGATTATTGAAACGATTAGTCGAAAAATCGTTTGCATATGTTGCCATGAAAATATTTCCAAAACATTCACAGTGACACAAATCTTGTCAAATGGTTCACGTTAGCCTGAAAATGAACAACAATTAAATTGTTTAGACACAAACTCCTTGGATAATTTATACGCTAATATTTTGATGGGTTTTCTTTATATTCATGCTTTTCATCAATTAATTTAAGAAGTATGATTCTTTTTTTTCTTTTTTTTATTAATATCAACTTTGTGTAGACCAATAGGTGGCGGTGTCAGCAAAAACTGGTGACAACTGCAATTATTCAATTCCTTGCCGATTATCGATTTATTGCAGTAGTGGTTACTTTGTTTCATAATTGATTAAACATCGGTTAGTCTTTATTTCATGCTCTTTGTTGTTGTGCCCATTGCCTTCCCTTCTCCCAGGTCCGCCTGCACCACCCGGATGAGCGCGGTGAGCTGCTAGCCTCGTCGGCCGCCGACACGTACCAGGTGGCGCGGATAGCCTACTGCACAGCCGACCACGCCTCGCGGCCCAACGTGTTTGCCTGGATCTACCGTGACATCAGCGACGATCTCTCCTTTCAGATGCACTGCCATGCAGTGGAGTGCTCCAGCAAGCTAGAGGCTAAAATGTTGGCCCATTCCATGATGGAGGCCTTCCGCAAGACTTTCCACAGCATGCGTAGCGACGGACGCATCCACCAAAGCAAGAGCGGCGTCTCTGCGGCGGCAACGGCGGCGGACGATTTCGCCGAAGACTCGTCCTTTGTTCCCGAGGACGTAGCCGCGTCCGACGACGGCTGAACCATTGCAACCACCTCCTCTTCTCTCCTCTCCCTGGCAGCGACGACTCCTCCCAACATAGCCCACAACCATCTCCTTGCTGCTTCTGAGGAGGTTACAGGGGACGCAACTGGAAATGTGGACAACCTATTCTCGGAAGCAAAAAGGAGAGTCTGGGTACACAGTCAAGAACTTAATGTGGAGAGAGATCAAAGAAATGAAGGTGTTTAAAATGATTCCAAACACAACTTCAGTCGTCGTGGGGTATGGTTGGTTGAATGATGACGGAAGTGCTGAACTGACACCAATGCTTTGTCATATCACATTCCTCAAAAATATCCTGACATCTACATGCTGTCGACAGCTGGAAACCATTGGTGAGGTTTTTTTGTTTGTTTTTTTAGTTTAGTTTTTTTTTTTTTAAGTTAAATTAAGTGGACCTAAATGAGAAAAAAAATAATTAAGTATGACGTAAATGTCTAGGCTGGATCTAAAATAAATCACGAGTGGTTGTTGGTTTGCAGCAACTCATGTGTTTTTCATGGTACATTGCAGTCGCTAAGCTTTTTGTCCGAATAGAATGTGACACCCCCCCCCCCCTTTTTTTTTAACCTTCTTCGTCTTTTGGTGTTCAGGGAACCATGCCATATGAACAAACGTCCGTCATGTGTTTCAAATTATTTAGAACCTCTACAGTCTTTTGAGTTCATCATACACCTTCACAATGACAGGAAACGCCAATGTACGGTTTTGTAGTTCACGGGATGGGGTGCGGAACAAAGCGGTGTGCTGGGTTGGCCGACTAAATCCAACTTTTTCAATCGTATTATTGCCATGTATAAATCCTGTATAACACCTTCTTTACATGAGAATCCCATGTGTTGGACTACTGCCACCGACTGTCCTTACGATGCTTATCATTATATTAATTGAAGGTACCTTCAAAGCATTATTTGCTGCAGAGCATCTGGGATTGGACCCAAAATACTTAGATGTTTATTTTTTAAAGCTAACAAAAAATAAAGATGCTATGTACAGGACAACGTGGGAAAGAACATTGCTATTTTTTAGGAAAGTTTTTATAGGGCTGCGAGTTCCATCAGACGTATAGAATACTGAGTCACCTTAATCCCTTCAACAGCCCGAGCGTGCAGGTCCACTGCACGGACAAAGCTCATCTCGTCTATCGTGGCGGATGGCCACGCAGCCAAACGACGTGTGCGGGAAAAGACATTTTGCTGCCTTTTTTATGTGCCACAAGCATATTCTTTTTGTTTTTTCATCTTTGCCAACATCAGTCCAACATTGTGAAGCATTCCTTTGGAAGACCTGCCACATTCGTTGAGGAGAATGAACTGAATAGAGGTGAGCGAGTCCTGAGAGGCTCATGGGCCGCTCTCGCTACAACTGTGTGGTGCTCGTACCCGTATGATGAACTGTTTGACGTGAAACAATTGCCAAATATAGCATACCTCCCTTCCGATCCCTGTGTGCCCCATGCTCCTCCCACCTCCACGTGGGCAAAGTAACCAGACCACAAGTTTTGGCGGTGTTTTGAGAACGAGCGTTGATTGGAAACGCTCGGGAGCCAGAGCTTTGCAGTGAATGTATCACAAGTCCAATGTGCTGCTGCTGGCTAGGACCGCCTACCAAGCCTGCCCCAATCTCCGATTACTTCATTCCTTCGTGTGTGTGTGCTAAAACAACACAACGCTGCTGAGCTGGGGGCAGACACACACACAAACTCCAGACCAACGTTCGGCACATGTGTGGGACTTCCTGCGCGTGTGAGCTTCCCAAAGGCCAGCTTGGATTCACCTCTTATAGAGGATGGAGACACATACTTTCACACACATAATCCCCAATGGCACATGCATTGAGATCACACAAATACCGTTACTGTTACATACAGGGCTGCAACCAGGGCATCAAAACAAAATTATTTTTTAAAAGTTCTGTTCCGAACGGTTCAGGCACACCTATGTTTAACGTTTTCGTTCTCTGAACCGTTCCGCCACCAAAATATTGGTCCTGAACCAGTTCGGAACACAAAAATTGTGTTCATTCTTAAAGTTCCTTAAGTTGTGCAATATTACATTTCGATATAGTTTTACAAAAAAAATGTGGACTTTCAAACTTCCGTGTAACTGTATTAACGCCATTACATTTGCTCCTCGTCTGTCCACAAGATGGAGCCCCAGATGCATGGGGCTTGATGACTGACAAGTTGGATGGATGCACAACTGGAAATAGTCTCCCAGACATAGGATATGTTAAAATATATAGAGAACAGAAAAAAAACTGTTTTTAATCGGTTTTGTGGATTTCATAATGTTCCTTCGTTCCTTGAACCGGATCGGAGCCCTGGCTGCAACTAACGATTATTTCAACAGTCGATTAGTTGCAGGTTATTAGTTAGTCGATTTTAATTGGTTCAGATAAATACCCAAAATATGCATGACTTGCAACAATTACAAGACATTAATGTTGTCATCTTGAAATATCATAGACTTTGGTTCTTCTTAAACAGCAACTGTGCCAACAGTTAACATGGTTTTCTTCATACTCAACATTTTAAATAAAATCTCCTTTTTAAATATTCCATATTTTCAGAAATTATTAATGAATATCAAATGTGTATGGCCCAGTTGTGGGCTCGTGGCATCCCTGACAATATCATTGGTTAATTTCCTTGGCGATTATCGATTATTAAATTAGTTCCCGATTTAATTTCATAACCGATTTGTTGGCTAAATGTTGCTTGCAGCCCTAATGCAAACAAATGGATGGTTTGTTAAATGATATAAAAAAATAATGAATTGAGAAAACGTTCACTGCCGGTCCGTTGCATAAGAATGCCAAAGATGTTGGAAAAAAAATGTCCTATGTAGTTACATAGTTTTTTTTCTCATAACGCAATGGTCTTTAATCATAGAAAGATTGCTTATAAAAGCATTGAAGGAGGTGGTTTTTCTGAAATGATGTCCCCCCCCCCTCCCCCCC
>OMKY01208666.1:0-11540 GCA_900302395.1 Bregmaceros cantori
ACTCGGGGCGTGTAGCAATCTAACTATACAAAGCACAACTTGTCAACCTAAGCTGTTAGCTGAGGAAGAATTTGGACGCTGCGTTGAGCAGGCGTCCGGCGCCCGCTTATAAAGTGGCCGACAGCCAACCGTGGAACCGCTCCGATGACGACTGCGATCGGCGCCAGCTGTGCTGGTGCGGTCCACTGACGAGCATGGCGCCTGGGTGCCGCCCGTGGACGAGCGGCTCATGACAGGATCGTTATTGTATTGTTGCTCATGTTGACACCGTTGGGGTGAGAACACCTTTGTTTACGTGCGGATCACAACCACAGATCACAACCTCAGTTTATGGCATGGATTGAATTTATAAAGCATGATTTAATATATAATATTTTTAAATATAATATAGCCTTTAGCACCTTATACTGTCATCTGGTGTTCGTCGTTCTTTGATTACGTTAAATAATGAATTCATAATGGAGATGGGTTTGCATTGCTATGGGGCAACTATGAGGCATAAACGCTGACAAAATGTGTATTATATTACACAATATATTTTGTGTGTGTACGCCCCCTAATTTCTTATCTCGTGCCTCTAAAAAAACGGCCAGTAGTAGGCAAACAGACGAGGCTCTGCACGGCGTGTGACAGCCCAGCCTCTCCACAGCTGCACTCCCTATCAGCACTACGCCAGAATGTTCCGCGGGTCGGGAGCCGAGGCCATTCCTCTCAGCCCTGAATGTGTGAGTGTACGGAAATGTCAAGTGTTGGAGGATTTATGGCAGTGGTTTTCCCTGCTCTTGTGGGAAAACACATAAACTAAGCTTGCTCGCTCTATGCTTGTTGTGGGACGCACAATGTCTACTAATATTGGGCTGTTGAGTTCTGTAAAAGTGCAATTTCATCATGTTTATTTTTAAACCTCAATTTTCTTTCATTGCAGGTGTTTTTTTTTCTTGTAGTAGGCAGGTGTGTGTGTGTGTGTGTGTGTGATATTTTTCCTGGCCTGTGTTTGTGCTATTCCATTTCCTCCTGATGTTCCTCACAGCAGAAACTGAGAGATTAAATATATGAGCCTGTCCCAAGAATGTCATTTTGAATCCTCTTCCTTATCAAAGCATATGTCAGCTGTTTATTCCTTTTGGGAAATGTTTCTTGCATCATATATTTTTATAAATGGACGTGCTGCTACTACAAAACAATTTGCCCTTTTATGCGACGGAATAAACTTGAGCTTGAACTTGGATGACCCCATTCTGCCCGTTGTGATGAGTATCTGGGAGGGGACGCAGATCAAACACCGTAACACGAAAAAGTGTGCGCGGTACCAGTGATACCAGTACACTTAGTAAGGTTGTCGGCTGTATTAACCGGAGTTGCAGCTATCGTGAATATTTTAGTAATTGCTGTCATGTTTATGCAGTAGCGCAAATTAAAATTAATCTTGAAGTTGAGTAATATGTCCCATAAAAAATGCATGTGTACAGTAGACCAGGATGGTTGCAACTTACAGACTGGTGCACCAGTTGCCCTTTAGTCTAGTGACCCAAGGACAGAAAGGTTCCTTCGTAATTTTTGTCCTGTTGAGAAGGAACCTGAACCAGACGCCTCTCAGAGGGGTCCGCAGAGATTTGCCCAGATCGGTCTTTACAACTCTTCTGGTAACTCTCTGTTGCTGAGCTAAGCAGGAAAGTACAGCAACATCCCACACGCCTCCTCAATTTGATTGTGGTTCATTAGATGTACGGACGTGTTTTGCTTTTGCGTTTGAAACCCACTTTTTCTCTTTGAAAACACAACTTTTGTTTTTCTTAAAAAATGAACAGGCAGAAAAAAGAAATATGTGTGGCAAGAAAGAAAAAAAAATCAAAGCTATTGCGACAGCGGTTTACCTGAAGTCAGTGAATTTACTGATGGTTGAAAATAACACGAGTGCGTAGATGGGACTCATCGCCCATTTAATAGAAAATCAATCTTGACATAAAATCCTGGCAGGGAACATAATAGAATGGTAAGACATTCTCTTTCTTGCGCTTTTCCAATTTCCTCCGAGCCAGCGCAGAAGCGTAAATTGGTGAAGCATAGCAATGTTCGTCAGCCATATGCTGTATCTGCAAGAGAATGGCTGTGTCCAAAATTGTTCCCTACTCCTTATATAGTGCACTCACTTATAGTGCACTCAACAGACACAGCCGAGATTTTGGACACTAGAGTCGACACCGTCAAAAGTATTATAACATGATAAAATTAAACAATCATCACAGAAAGTGAAAATTACTTGATAGATTTATAACTATTACCCATAGCTGGTCGCTCTTCCCTAGTGAAAGATCCAGCTATGACCAGCTTAGCTGGTAGCTGGTTTAAGCTGGTCCTAGCTGGTCAACCAGCTAAGACCAGCTAAGACCAGTCTAATACCAGCTTAAACCAGCTACCAGCTCAAACTGGATTTTTCACGAGGGGTGACATGTTTGTGTTAGTGAAGGTCATTTTTATTGCGTTTGAAAACTACTGGTCATGAAATGAGAAAGATTGTTGGTTCTATTTTGTTGCTTTCACATTTTGAGCATTTCACTGTGGGAATGTGATTAGTGTATTGGATGTCTTGGATCAGCAGAAGAGCAAACATCAGGCACATGCTTGCACGGCCGAGCAAAAAGATAACATAAACCTTCATAACTTAGAAACCTCCCCTAAGCATTTTCAGAGGAACACGTTTTATAACACATCACATATTAATGCAATATGAGGAAATCATTTGTATTTGGTAAAGTAATCAAGGTTTTTTCATGATATTACAGGTGTAAAATGATTCTGATCAGGTGGGAAAGTGAGAGTTCCAAGAATGCAACAGGGCCAAATGGGCTCGATAGGAGTTAAATAACCATGAATGTCCAGAGGACTATATAATGCAGTCGATTGAATCGACAGTAATAGGCTGCACAGCCAATTACCGTAGGCATTCTACCGTGCAGAGAAATTTGAATATGACCATTTCATTGCCTTCACGTATGTTATGGAGATGTGACTATACAAGTCACATATCCATAAGACACATGCACCCTTCATCCCTATCCTCAGCTGTATCAATCCTCAAATTGAGATTGCACAGAGCTTTGGTGGCGTTACATTTTACAGTTGATTGGCATCAAATATTCCAGTTGCTTAAATGAAAGCACATAGTATACATTCCCCCTTTGAGTTTTACCACCATTGCGGGCAGAGGCCGTAAACGGCAATTGCACCACAAGGACCATTTTGGAAAATTGACTATAGCTAGTGGACATAAGCAAGACACATCTCTGTTGCACATACGCTTGTGTCATTATACCCTGGTGGGGTATGCAAAGAAATGAATGTAGCCTGGAACTACAAATTGGTCAGTGCAATCATTAAAATTGGGATATGAACTGGTACTCGCCGATCACAACTTTAGATTGCTCTGTGGCTTCCGGCGAGAGACGCGTGGTCTCCACTGGTTACACGCCTCAATGTCGAACACACTTAATTCCCAATTGCCGTGAGGTAAAGGGCAAATCCAAAAAACCTAACCCCTACCCGTAACCTCCTACCACATACACCTAACTTAGCCCTAGCCTAACCCTAACAAAATAAGCAGATAATTTTTGGGAGTCAAGCTTTACGTCATGGAAAATAATACCCCAAAATTATCTAACACCAGCTGATGAATTGCGGCGGATGATCGGAATGGAGTTATTTCGGAATAATAGGAACCTCCTGTCTGCACTATTGCAACCGAGTTTAACAGTGCAACCCACTTTATTTCTCTAGTGGAATAATAATGGCACCTGTCCTAAAGGAAATTAGCATTATTCCGCTCACACATGAATTTGCATGCGGATGGCTGGCATCTTGGATAGCAGACGTCTACCTTCCCATTCTCCTGCCAAGGAGTTGTCTGGGGTGTGCCTTTGATCACTTGTCCACCTAAAGTATAGAAACTATTGCCTCCCCGATGATCAGTACTACCGAACCTCGGATATTTGGCCAACCGTTATACTGACCTTAGCTCCAACACTCACAATGTTGTGTCATATTCCTGTTAACTCTATAGGCAGATTCTACTGCGATTTGGGCTGTACAGCTTTGCTCCAAATTAAAAAGTATGTTTCTTCCACCATTGTGATATATCACAGTTTTGCAGATGCAATTTTTGTTTAGTTCATGAGTGGGTGGGTGGCTACAAATAGAAATATGTGATGCAATTTCAAATAGTGGTTCCATTCAGTGGTAAAACTATTGTATTATTATCTTTTTAACTGCATTGAAAAGGCATTTGAAAAAACTAAACATGTATTCACTAACAAGATGGGCGAGTCATGAAACTGCTAAATCAATGTGTGTTTGTGTACCAGCCATCAAAATAGAGTAATTTTGCTTTCAAGCCAGCGTGTGGACGAAGATGAGACTTCACAGGTTTTACATTAGTAGTGCAATAATAATAATAATTTTTGTTAAAAATCCACTGAGTACAAGTAAAAATATCATCAAAGAGAAAAGTAATCCTAAAAGTTCAGATACTTACTTACTTACTTACCGATACTACTTTAAAAGTGCATTACTTAAGTATTTGTACTTCGTTACTTTCAATCTCTGACAAAGACCATTTGCAAAATGCTTGCCTCCGCCACATGCAACAGCCCTATCGGGGATAGCGTAGTGCCAGCAGCTCAACACAGAGCTCTCATCAGTCAGACAGAATTTGGAGCGTGTTTGGCCGGAGTGCGATCGGCTAGAGACTGGTGCTTGGCCGGAGTGTCTGACAAACTGATAGGCCATGGTCCATGGCTCTGAGCTCCATTTCATAGAGCATCTGTCCCTGCTTGTCAGACATTCCCCTAACTTTACGTTTTGCCTTCATCGTGCTTCTGTATTGTCATTGACGTAATGACATGCTTTATGCGGCTGCGACGAATGATGACATCCCCTCACACAAAATCACCCCCCAAAGCCCGCTGGGCTGCCAACCATTTCAAGTGAAATGACTCAATGTAGATCCTGCAGTTTTTGAAATGGGGATATGGCCTGCCCTCTGGTATGAGCCCAAATGTATCCCAAACTAGAGCTTGGAAAAAATTAAAAATTGTAAATTTTAAATTGAATTGCGTGTTAATCTTCTCATTATTGCAGAGTATTGCAGTACCAATGGATTTCGCTCTTCAGTATAGATGAGTTTATGCGGCCAAAACAGTAGACTGACATTTTGTCCCGCCATACTGCCTGTGTAAGTCATCATAGTGGACCGAAGTGGCTGAAATTGTCTCACAAAACGCACACCAATTCTAAATCCACTTACTACAGCTCGCTCTGTGACCAGTTACCCATTATCCACTCGCTTCGCTCACGCTTTTGAATAATCATTGATGAAATACAGTCAAAATCCGACTTGAAAGTTACTCACCAATGTGATGGCTGCTTCCACTAATAACTTCAACAAAAATGAATAAATGGAACAGGTTGCACAGTGTGTTTGTGGGTCACAGACTCACAGTGGAATAGCACACTGCATGTAACTATTTTTCTTTTTAAATGACATGCTATAGGTGTGTGTGCTCCCACTGAATAGACCTATTGAAAAATAGTCAAAGACACAGCAAAATAAATGGCACCTGAAATCATGTTCAGCCTAAAAATGTAACCAGAACTACCCACCAACCTCTGTAACACTGTGAGCTATTTTAAATTAGCATATACTTGCGTTCCACATGCGTGGAATAGTTAGCTAAATATTTATATAAACTATTCACTGTATCAATACTAATGCCAAGGGTTTCTTTTTTTATATAAACAAGGGTGTACTTCACTACAAATAGGTAAAGTGCAAATTTTTAGAATTGAAAAAATAAATAAATAATTGATGAATGCAATGATTTGTTTGGAATGTTTTTCAAATCATGACTTCAGAGTAAAAAACAATGAACAATATTTTAATTCTGGTACTGAAATAAAATTATTTATCTGCAGTTTCTGAACCTGTGTTATCAAACCAGGAACCGTCGTGTGGTAGTAGTGTACTAGCCAAGTGTGCCACAGGCTGTGTCTGAAATCACTCCCTATTCCCTATATAATGCATTGGATAGGGCGTACACCATCACCAACAGGGGTGTTCGAATTCTCCATGTACCCTATATAGTGCACTCAAAGTATCCCCAAAATGCACCGCCAAAAGTAGCCCGCATCGATGAACCCTAGAGTAGATGAAGCAATATAACCCTTAATGCATTGCGATACATTTTAAGAATGACCTAAACTAAGCGACCGACCACATCATATAGTTGTACATCTGACTTTTTGTGATGATTGTTGAATTTTATATATTTTTTTATTATGTTATATATTATAATAATTTTGACAGCGCCGACTCTAGTGTCTCGCTGTTGCTGTTGAGTGCACTATAAGTTAATGCACTATATAGGGAGTAGAGAGTAGTGAACCATTTCGGACACAGCCAGTGTCCATTGGGCTTCACTGTGAACGTGCGCTGTCCCTGGTGCTGGACGGTTGCATGCATTTCTGGGACATTTACCTTCATCTATTGAGAGGATAATACATTCTACTGCTGATTAATAACATAACGGCTATCTTAACAAAATTCAATTGTACCCACTTGGCAGTGCGGTATTATGTGCCTAAAAATAAAACTATGATAAAGACGGACGATCATTGGGAAAGACAACTAGAGAGATTTCTAAAATGGAAAAGTGGACTGAAGTGGCTGAATTTGTCACACAAAACGCACACTGGTTCAAACTTTGCTCACCGCTTTGCATAAATATTGATGTCATGTTCAGCCTTGAGATTTAACCGGAATTACCTGCCAAACTCATCTATATTATATACTATTGTGCTTAGATATAAATGACACAGAATATTTCTTTGTGTGAAAATTGTTGGCACTCTAAAGATTAAAGTATACATTTCATTAGAATTAATTACACTGGAATGTTTTTGCTAAAACTGATGCCTTTTTTGTGTTCAGGGCATCAACATAGTGGACCCCAGCATACACACCGAGCCTCCGTGTCCGCCTCCCCCATGCCAACCACCAGCCGTGTACCAGCTCGACATCATCCTGAAGAAGGGCAACAACCTCGCCATCCGGGACCGCACAGGTAATGCCTTGCTGGGGGAACTTCACCTTCCTTAATTTGAAGCCCCCTTTTCACGGTCAAATGGTCCAGGGTGAGGGCCCTGGCCGGTGTGATGATCCTACTGGTGTGCTACAATAGGTCTTGGGAATGTGATGTAATTCACATTCAGCCATTTTGAAAGCTGCACCGTGGTTTGTTACACTTGACTTCCACTGCTGAGAATGGCTGTGTCTGAAATCGCTCCCAATCCCCATGGCGCACACCATTTTGTAGGGGTATCCGAATTCTCCATGTACCCTAGATAGTGAAACTGAAAGTATCCCACAATGCACCACAAAAAGTAGTGAGCATCAGATGTACCCTAGACAAAGCAATATAACCCATAATGCATTGCGAGAAAAATGACCTAAACTTCCAAGAAATGCCGCGACCGACTGTGGCATATCGTTAAAGTGTATGTACTGTACTTTTGACTTTTTCTTTTCTTTTGCTGAATTTTGAAAGTGACGGCGTCAACTCTAGTGTCCGAAATCTCGGCCGTTGCTGTTGAGTGCACTATAGGTGGGTGCCCCATATGGGGGTATGGAGTAGGGGATAAGGAGCGATTTCGGACACAGCCAATGAGTTAAAATGTTGAAAATGTAAATAACAAACAATGTGAGAATCTGTGAATTATACCATGACATCCTAAAGGCAAAAGGCAGAAAATACAGCCAGTATGCATCAGATTTACGTTATAATAGTTAAAATCTATCATTAATATATCCACAAATGTATCATTGATAAATTAATTTCCAAATTAATCCTGTCAGTACCTCTCTCAATAAAGAATCAGAAACGGCATGAGAAAAATATGTTAATACGGGTTAATTGGTACTCGTCTCGATTAGAAAGAGGAGGGGAATACTCCTCCCACTCTCCGCCACTTGTCACGCCTACTGCGTTTTGATTTGATAACTTTGAATCGGCCCCTCCTCTTTCTCGACCCTGCTTAATGCAGACCAACGACCGTGAATCGCGAGCGATGTGCGAACGTTTCGTTAGTTCTGACTTGCCAGGCTAGATGGACGCTTGGCTGCCCAGGTCTTCGTTAAAGCATTGAGCATGACAAGCTGTATTAGTGCAGGCTTCCCCAGGGTCCCGGTAGTTACTAATGCAGCGTTTAGTCCCCTGAGTAGTGATGACTGACAGCCCATGCCTGCGCAGCGTGATTGTCTCACTCCCGGTGCTCCTGTCAGCAGTTCATTTAGAACACCAGACACAGTACACAGCGCTAATGGGATGCATGAAAATCTGTGTGAATGTATGCTAAAGCTAAATGATAAATGGCAGTGGTTCATAAACCACTGTGGGAACACCGCAAGGGGGCGCACCGCGCTTTATCCAAATACCACATGAGGAAGGCCATGCCATTTTTTTGCTTGTTTATTGCACTTCTCACCTCAACAGGTTTTTATGTAGCGCCAAAATCACAGCTGAAGCTGCCTCAAGGCGCTTCACAAAAGTGATTTCGTTTTAGATTTAGATTTAAGGAATATAGCAGCTATTTACCTAACTACCTTTCAACCTTGATTTCTCAGTTAAGGACAGTAATTTGGGATTGGCTACAGAACTCCTTTAACGGAAGACTGGAAAGAAGAGAGAAGAAAGAAGAAAAAGGAGATCAAGACTTTCAATCAGTCTCGATCTCGGCCTAGTTGAAAAAAATCACCTACAGTTTTTGATTAGTTTCACTTTTCACTTTGAATGTTAAAGCTGTAAAATCTCGCCTTCGTCCGCTTGCTCGTTATTTTTGTACTGACCACCTGGAGAAAAAAAAATGTATTTCACATTCTTGACCTCAAATGGATTTAGATGAGTAGGGTGGATTGTCCTAATGTGAGCCACTGCCGAATGTGGGACACCTAAGCTCCAGTGGCTCTGGTTCCTCCCTAAACTAATGAATGTCAGTGAAACTATGGTAAAAGCAAACTATGGTAATCTGTCTAACATGTCTAAGTTCAACTGTTCAAAACTACATTTCACTGTAGGGTGGATTGTCCTAATGTGGACCACTGCCTAATATGGGCACCTAAGCTCCAGTGGCTCCTCCCTAAACTAATGAATGTCAGTGAAACTATAGTAAACGCAAACTATGGTAACCTTATGCAACTGACTGTCCCACTTTAGGATGCTGCAAAAAAGGGCCCACATTACGGCAATCCACCCAAACACTGTATGCAATGTTTACAAGCATACAATGCTGTGATGTTATCCTATACACTGCATGTGTGTGAGTGTGCGTTGGTGTGTGCGTGTGTGTGTGTGTGTGTGTGTGAGTGTGTGTGTGTATTGATGTTGTGTATGTGTGTGTGTGTGTGTGTGTATTTGTGCTGTGTATGTGTGTGTGTTGTGTGTGTGTGTGTGTGTATATTGGTGTTGTGCATGTGTGTATGATGCTTTGAATGCCAGGAAGATCGCGTCTCAGGGGATTCACAATAGCTTTGCTGACCTTGTCTATTATATTGTTTAGTATTATATACTGTATAGTATTGCATTGTGACTGATATGCACACTCTCACACATAGAGAGCCTCACGTGTAGTGTATTATGACACTGTTTCATGAAGGTCTATAATGTGTTATTGATGAATGGGAGAGGTATAGAGAATGTCTTTTAGTTTAATAGTAATTGCTCCTCACTAGAATTGTTGACAATATGGTGTTCAAATGAGGTTAGTTTAACATCCATCCCATCTCACTTCAGCACTGCTGAATTACGACTGAATGTGATGAGACCAAGAGGGTATGGCAGTGGATTATCCACATTAGCGTGACTCTTGACTCTAGATGGTTGAAAAAACAGGGGCAACAACCAACACCTGACCATATTCCTGTATGGTTGCACAGAGCTAATGAGCTCCCTGACCTCATATGGAGGTCTCATTTCAACATGATCCCCTGTTCCTCGTCGGCTGGTGCCACAGATCCTGTTTCACTACTCCACTGCGACACATGTTAATAAAGATTCCTCCATAGAATTTTTGTGTTGAGCGTCATGGGAGCATTGAAGTCAAGTAATGTGTTAATGTGAAATTGTGCGGCTGTGTTATAATTGTCTGTGTCTTTATGTGTGTCAGCTAAAATCATCAAAATATTGCTGACCCAGTCTGAAACTACTTGTTTTTTTCTGTGGCAGGAAACCGAAAGCATATCATTTGATTTCATCAATCCTGTAGTCTGTCTGTCTGTAGTGGTGACCGTTGGGTCAGCACTGAGGACTTCATCACCAGCTCTCTCTCCATCTGTCTCTGTCCTCGGCCACTAGCATGCTACTTGTCCACTCTTGGATGTTATCTTCCTATCGCTTTCTCTGTCTTCCTCTCTTCCTTCCACCTGGCACTTTGCCCATCGGTGTCACCAGACCCTTTTTACCTAGGCACGTGCCCCGGTGTAACTCTCTGGTGCCCCGGTGTAATTTGTCACTGCAATTTATTTTTATTTATTTATTTATTTTTTAAAAGGGTACATTATTCTGGAATATGGGGTAATAGTGGAGCAGAATAGTAGAATGTGTACATATTGTATACATTTTTAAAAACATAGTCTACCGTGTAACCACCTTCAAATTAATTTAAGTCCGACACACGCAGTAATACAGAATGCACTTCCAGTCGCCTATACCCACTGCGACCACCAAGATAGCACCCGGGTAGCAGTTAGCAGGTCATTGCATTTTGAATTTGAAGAGCGATCATATGCACACATGTAATGCTTTTACCTAATAACGGAGATGGATTACTTTAGCTTTGTCTTGGGATTTCCAGAGGTTTGATAGGATTGCGGTCTCCATTCACGCCAGAACACTGTTGGCAGTTATCTATTATTGGCCATCTGCCGTGGACAAATACACTTTATGAACTTTTCCTATGTAAATACATGTTCTAGCCCCCAGGAGAGGTTGTCCAAATGTTGATTATAGCTGTTTGCCCTCTCCTGTGCAAATAGGGTTTGGGCCTTGGGGTGATCCGCTGAATTTATTTGATAAATATTTGGACAGCTTCCCCTGTAGTCTTTAACATGTGGTACATGATGAAAGTTTAAAATTGTTGGCGAACGTCATATAAACACTTTGGGGGTTAACCTGATGATGAGCATCTATTAGAGTAATTATGGCAAAGAAAGTGACAGAAAGTGCGGACAGTCGTTAAACCGTTCTGAGCCTTTCTTCTGTCCATTTTGATATTTTCTGTGCACATATGCACAAATAGATTACAAACTAGGGCGGATTGCCCTAATGTGGGCCACTGCCTAATGTGGGACACCTAAGCTCCAGTGCCTCTGGCTCCTCCCTAAACTAATGAATGTCAGTGAAACTATGGTAAAAGCAAACTATGGTAATGTGTCTACGACACGAGATGCTTCCTGATCTGTCATTTGTCATGCCTAATGTGCTGTGATTGGATAA
>OMKY01208668.1:0-10155 GCA_900302395.1 Bregmaceros cantori
AAGTTAATGTAACTGACTGACCCAGAGAGACTGCTGGGGTGTGGCTGGAGGAGTCAACAGGACATAGTGGTAGACTGGTCTCTGCTGTTGTCTTCAATGTCGCAGTGTCCTAGAAGCAACAGAACTTCACAATGCATTACACTTCATTTTTCTCAATCCATACTGAAATATGTTCTTCCCTGGTCTCAGCTGAGCCAATATCTCCGATATTCAGCACTCACACCTTGTATCCTTTGCAGAGATGGGCCGTAACACATTACATTTACTCTGTTACATTTACTCAAGTAAATTTGAGGTGAGAAATACTACTTTTTACTGTGATGTCAGCAATTCGCTACTCGTTACATGAACCTGGCCTTTAGCGACACCTGTTGGGAACGGTTGGCACATATGTTGACGTCATATCTCTCTCTCCCTCTTGGACGCTCTCTCTCGGCCTCTCTCTCTCTCTCTCTCTCTGTCTTTCTCTCTCTCAGGTACTCTCGCTCTCTCTCTGTCTCTCTCTCTCTCTCTGGCGCTTTCTCTCTTTCTCTCGCTCTGTCTTTCTCTTTGGCGCTCTCGCTCTCTCTCTCTCTGGTGCTTTCTCTCTTTCTCTCTCTGTCTTTCTCTTGGGCGCTCTCGCGCTCTCTCTCTCTGTGGCGCTTTCTCTCTCAGTCTCTCTCTCTTGTTCTCTCTCTCCCTCTTCGGTGCTCTCTCTCTCTGTATCTCACTCTCTCTGTTTTTCTCTCTCTCAGGCACTGTCGCATGCTCTATCTCCCTCTGACGCTTTCTCTCTCTCTCTCTCTCTCTCTCTCTCTCTCTCTCTCTCTCTCTCTCTCTCTCTCTCTGGCGCTTTCCCTCTCGGTCTCTCTCTCTCTCTCTTGGTCTCTCTCTCGCCCTCAGGTTTTCTCTCTCTCTCTCTCTCTCTCTCTCTCTCTCTTTTACTGACAGTTATACAGTACTTTCGCTACTTAAGTAGCTTTTTTGCGTTTTACTTTTTTACTTTTACTTGGGTAACTATTTGGATGGCAACTTTTTACTGTTGCTTGAGTACTATTTTGCTGACATAACAATACTTTTAGTTCAGTCCTTTTTATGGCTACTCTGCCCATATCGAATCCTTTGCTAGCATATCTTAGCCCCATGGGCCCAAACTGGGATGTAAATAGAAGCAACTAAGAAATCTTGTTACGTTGTAACGGAGTAAATGTCATTTATGTTACTGCCCATCTCTGGGACACCAGTTACTATTTTTTTAATCTGATTACGTAAAGTGTGTCACCTACCACATAGAAGCACTTGGGTGACTGCCCCGCCCGCGCACAGGTCATCAGGTGAGTGCTGTTCACAAACTGCACGAAGCACATGAAGTGCTAAGGAAACATGGGAGACCATTAGAGAGTGGACCAGAGACTGTATGAAGACTATTAAACACAGTGCACAATCCACACAAGACCGTATCGCACATAGTCTCCGGCAGAGATGGCAAAAGTACCGGGATATCTTACTTGAGTAAGAGTAAAATACATTTGTGAAAAACAATTACAATTACAATTAAAGTACTGATCTAAATATCTATTCAAGTAAAGTAAAAAAGTACAGGCTGAGCAATGTGCTGAGGTTTTTTTGAAAGTAAAAAGTACATGCTCTAAAATGTACTCAAAAGTATTTCTGAAAGTACAAAACCTAAATTTGCAACACATTACAGGCGATATTTTTTGAGGGACACACCCAGAGACTAAATGAAAACAACTTATTAACTGCTACTGTACTCAGTGCATTACCGAGTACCGCCCCCTACTGACTCATTCTCACTATATATGTAGTTCTGCCATGTGGTTGCAGAAAGAAAAAGAAAAAGTAATGACCCTGTTTTGGGAAAAGCAAGGAGTAGAAGTAATGATATTTTTGTTAAAAATCTACTGAGACTGTAGAAGTAAAAAGTAGTCACAGAAAAAAGTACTTCTAAAAGTACAGATACTTTCTACTTACGTACAGTACAATTCTACTTACGTACAGTACTTAAGTATTTGTACTTCGTTACTTGCCATCTCTCGTCTCCGGTATCTTTGTGTGAGGCAATCAAGTACAAGGATTTTCAACCTCAAATCCACCGCCTAATCAGAGTTAATGCAAATTCAAGCACCATTATTACCAAATGCCTAATGCAAAAATTAAAGTACTAATGTAATTTCTGACAGGCCATGATAGTTAAGAAGCTTGCTGCCCTCCTCTTCATTCATTCATAATTAATCCAGGTGTATCCCCTCAGCTGATTAACTCGCTCCTCTAGCGATTGGCTGGCCCTATAAATTCTAGCCGCTCCTAAACCATGTACTACTTTGTTTTTCTACCCACCACCTTCCTCATGTGACATGTTCTCTTGTCACGTCGCTTGGCTCTGTTCATGCGCGGTTAGCTATCTCATTCTGCGTGCTGAGGTGAGAATCCCCTAAACTGCTGCTGCCTTCTCACCCTGCGTGCTGGGGTGAAAATTCTCTACACTGCTCCCTGAATTAGTGCTTTTCCATCGTACTCATGGAAATAGGGGAGTTCCTTCGAACGGAGCCATATCGCCAAGATCATTCTAATTTCAATAAAAGCTGCTTCTTAATCTTCTGTTGTGTTTCTTGACTAAAATGGTTCTGGCAGAAGTGAAACAATATTAGCGTTTTGGGATTTTATGACCCCTGTGGCATAGCAATTCCTACAGCAAGCATGGTTTTACAATATTTCTTGGGTTTATTGATGCTTGTATTGCATTTCGGCACTTTCAGGGATATATATCTTTTAGCAGTCGGTGCCAACGACTTACTTCTAGTTTTGTGAAATTGAGGAGATGGTTCTTGTGCAATGTGATATGGTACAGACACCTTGTACTGAAATCAGCACAAAATGATCCCCTAATTTAGTCAACTACAGGATGCAGCTGCCACTGTCCTTTTTGAAAATTAATTAAAACATTTTTGGTACATGTTTCGCGTGGTTCTGGACTGAAGAGGGCATAGGAACTTGGAATTGCAATTATTAAGAACAAATGTGTTTTCCTGTCATTGTTACGTACACACGTAGGCACTTATGTAACTAACTAATGTGACATGCTCTGTGTGTTGGACGTGTTAGACATGCATTGGTTCTGATAACTTACTATCTCTTCACTATATTAGATAACATGTTTCTGTGAAACATGCTATGTGAAACCACACATCCTGGGAGACACTGGCTGTTTGATCTGTCCATCCTCATATATTTTGGGTTTCAATAAACCTCTTGAGACCCACTCAACCAGTGTGCTTCCTCCCTATCTGAACTCACCAAGGTTACTGGATACAAAAAGCTGTTTTGAAATTGCACAAGAATCTCACAAGATCTTGTGAGATGTACAAATTAAATCCAGATAGAGATATATTTACCTGTTCACCACAGTCCTTGTTAGCGTTCAGGTCCCAGGCAACCTGAAGACAATCAGTGCAGTGGTATTTTAAGACCAATTCGGGGTCACAGGCTCACAGCTGCAGTTAGTTTTCATTCCAAGAACGGCTGCTAAACTCCATGAGAGAACTGTGTTTACTATAGCGACAACATGTTTTTATGAAATTAGAATGTATTGCTGTGTCTCAAAGGGTGCAATTGTGTCCGTTCTTTGATGCCTACTAGCCGACATGCTTGTCTAACAGGTAGCAGAGTAGGCCAAAACCAACAAATTGTCCACGTATTACCAGAGATGCAGACTCGAGTGAAAGTCAAAAGGTTAGTAGCAGAGCAGGCTGACAGCGGTCATTAGCCTTAGGTGTGTTCTCACCCTTCTTCTCCCAGGTGGACCAGGGCCATATAGACGAGTTCGGGGGGTACTTCCAGTTAAATGTGTATTGGACTATTTTTTAACATTTCTATTCGGTGGGAGCACATACCTACCAGGTAATTTAAAATGGAGGGTGGTAACTTGTGGTGTGTTATTCAACAACCAAATGCTCCCGTGCGGATCTGAGACCCACAGACACATGATTTAATAATCAGTGCAACTCGTTCCATTTTCTCATTCTTTTTGGAATTACTAGTAGAAGCAGCCAGCCTATTGGTCCAGAAGAACATGTGACTCGGTGAGTAACTTCAAGTTGGATTTTGACTGTATTTCATCAATATTTATGTAAAAAGATGAACGAAGCAAGAGGGGGTGATGTGTAACTGGTCACAGACATCTAGTGGTCGGATTTTGAACTGGTGCGCGTTTTGTGCATTTTTCCCTCGTACAGCCACCCTCTACCAGACTTTATATACATACATACATATAGGCACCAGAAGTGACCAACAGAAGCGCCAGACAAAATGACTCCCCCCAGTGTTTCGCACATAAACTTGTCTATACCATCAACAAGGCTAGAGAAATTGGTTAGCTGGAGAAACTGCAGCTTGACAAGTGTTTATGAGCTAAAAACGGTACCATTAACGGAGCACAGTTCCGAGAGGACTGTGCGTAGTCAAGCCTCACACACAGTAAATTTTGCAGTGTTAAATCAACACTTAAAGAGTTAAATTTAACACTGTCTCTGAGTGTATTTGGTCCTTATCAGATTTGGTGTTGAATTAACTCTTTCCATTGAGTTAAACGTCGACCTGAGACAGTGGGTTACCGTATGCCCCGGGGAGGGCGCAGAAGGTAGAACTGCCGCCACGCCCGTAAAGGGGGCGTCTGCAGCTCAGCGGACAAAGGCCGCGAGGGCCTGCGTCACACCGAGTCGGCCTCAGCGGCGCTGCGACCCAAACCCTTGGGGTCCGTGCCGAAGCTCGGTCCGCGCCAAGGGTCGGATGCCGCATGAGTCATTTCAAAAACTACTCAGAGAATTACAAATTACTCATAAAAAGTAATTAATGACATTAACATGAGTAAATGCCATTTGTTACTTTCCACCACTGGTGTACGCCCAGCATTACACACTCACTGTTGCTGTTTGTGTGATGGCCTGTGGGTGGCGCACATCCAGAGACACCAGGCTGAGTCCGCTGGCTACAAACAGAGTGTTCTCATCCGGGCTAAGGAGCAGTTGCTGCTCAGTGGCGTTACACACGTGCAAGGGGCAGGTCACCACTGGCCTTCCCCACGAACCTGAGGAAGAGGACGGTCTGCTTCAATATTTAAATACTGGTGTTACCGAACTGTACACAGTAAATGTTGCAGTGCTAAATCAACACTTAAAGAGTTATATTTAGCACTGTGTCTGAGTGTATTTGGTCCTTATCAGATTTGGTGTTAAATTAACTCTTTCCATTGTGTTAAATTTCTAGAGTAAAATTACCTCGAAATAGAGTAGAAAATTAACACTGGCTAACACTGTACAGCACCGCCGGCACGTCAGTGAAGGTACGGGCGTCTGCATCTGAGCGAGCGAAAGCCGCGAGGGCCTGCGACACGCTGAGTCGGTAGCGCTACAGCAACCCAAACCCTGGCGTCCGTGCCGAGCCTTGGTCCACCCCAAGGGTCGGGTGCCACATGATTCATGATGCAATGAAAATGGTGGTCTTTAAAGTTTGATAGAGGACAATGTGGGTGGGCTTTGGGCAGGGCTTCATAGAGTCCAATTGACACAGCGCCTTGTAACTCTGCAAATTAACACCAACACTAGTAAATATTCAACTCCCTCCATTGTTGTAATAACTCTGAAAGAATCAATGAACTTTGACACTGTGTGGTGTTACCAAACTGTACGGTAATTTAACTGATTGAAATGTGGTGTGCTGCTTGGTGCGACTGGAGTACATTGACTGCCAACAGATTGCTAGGTGGCTTTCACGCCATACAGAGAATACAGTGACGCTAGGTTTCCACTGCAGAGTGTCATTTTGCCGTTCGGTGCCGTATGGATATTTTCCGCACGGATGCCGTACGATATTAAAAATGGCGGTTTCCACTGTGGCCGCTGCGGCATGTGGTGCTCTGGTGTTCGCGCGTGAACAAACAACGCGATGACACCCATTCAACTGCATGATAGTTGTAAACAATTCTACGTGTCTACTGAAATAACATTCAACCACATGGACCGTTCAAATCGAATTTGTGTGTGTGTGTATGCATGCGTGCGAGGGAGTGGTGGAAGGGAGATACACGCACACAAACGCACGCACAGGAGGCTGCTTCAGTAAAAACATGTCAATATATATTTGCAAAAAGCACATGAAAACACGATTTCATTTCTCTTTTGATGCGCTGGAGCGCACAGGAGGCCGATTGCTCAGCGCTGCTGTCAATCACTGAGCTCACGGACCCGCCCCTACATGCCGTACGGTGCGTGCGGAAAAAATCAAAATCAGTGATTTTCTGGGCCATACGGCAGGGGACGGCACGGTTGCCGTACCGTGTTCAATGAAATGGACCATACTACGACGGTGACAACACGTTTGTGTTGCTCACAGAAGCTGTACGGACCTGCGGAGGACGTACGGCAGAAAAAAACTCTGCAGTGGAAACCTAGCATCAGGTGTTGAAGGATACATGATATGTACGTCTCCTAGACATATCCGTGTCAAACAGAGATGTGACCAAGTCACTCTTTCAAGTCTCAAGTCCTTCTTGGGCAAGTCAAGTCAAGTCCCAAGTCAACTCCAAGTCAAGTCATCATTAACATGCTGTTTTAGCTCCAGAATCTGATTTTAGTGAAGTATCAAAAAAAATCAAACGATGCTAGTATAAAAGCAAAACTATTGCTTGCTTTTGACTTATTAAAATCAGATTCTGGAGCTAAAATGACAGCATGTTAATGATGACTTGACTTGGAGTTGACTTGGGACTTGGCTTGACTTGCCCAAGAAGGACTTGAGACTTGAGACTTGAAAGAGGGACATGGTCACATCTCTGGTGTCAACTAAGAACTATAAATGATTGCCAGTACACAGCAGCAATAAAGGGATAGTTTGTTTTCTTTTTTTACATTTATCTGTATGGCAGAACTAGACGAGTGATGAGCATTCTGTCGGACTTACACCCAACAATGTCCGGTGAGCAGAGTTAGTGTGGGGAGGAAAGTACTTTCAGAGGAAAGTACTTTGTTGCTGAGGACACGTGAATAACATGTTTTTCTTCCCAAAAAAGTAGTAAAAGAGTGATTTCTTTGCATCACATAAAAATGTCATTATAAAGTGCTACTTTATGTGTCGTCCTGTAGCAGTCCGACCACTTGTGTGTACGTGACGTCCTGCGCTGCCAGCCGTCTGCCACTCCGGGGCATGGTGAGGCCACAAACTGAACACACATTTGATTGGTTTCAGATTTTGAATAACAGTAATCTAAAATTGAATGTAATTTGTTACTTTTAGAATGTGATAATGGGATTAAATTACAAATTACATCATGAGTGGGCATGACAACCAATGACGTAGTGTTGGAGTTGAAAGGTTCACATAACCAATACAAACGAGTACAAGACTTCAGGACCCTGGACAGATCTGCACATTTAGAGTGTTGCTCATCGAGACACAGGAGAACACAACACAGCGGCGGAGCACACCAGATTTCAATTGTTCAGGCAGCATTTAACGATTCTCACCGATCTGAGCGAGAGTGTTCGTGGCTGTGGCCGTGGGTAACGTTCCCATCCCTGTTCATTACATATTCGTTACACTGTGTGGTGCCCTCTACTGACCACTGGGGAAGGAGATTCTTGGTGTGGGCAGGTGGTAGCTGGAGACAAGGTCAGTGAATAATGACACCATGATGACCAATGGAGGGAGAGCCATGACGCCCTGCAGCTTGTTCCTGAGAGTCAACACACAGCTGTTTTACAGATGTAGACATAGAGATAGGCAAGTAACAAAGTACAAATAACAAGTAACAAAGTACAAAGTACTGTATTTATTATTATTATTCATGTATCTGTTCTTTTAGAAGTATGTTTTTCTCTGATGACTTTTTACTTGTACTGAGTAGATTTTTAACAAAATTATCTGTACATCTATTCCTATGCAATATGCATATTGCATAATTCACACTCTGCGATATGCATAGTGTGAATTATGCAGTAGGGGGCGGTAATGCCAACAGACGTTAATTTCAATGTTCGGCAGTGGGATTTATGAGCCTTACGTGGAGTTAAGTTAGGGTTTTTTTCAAATGTATTGAAACATTCAAACATTGCATAACTAGCATTGAAACTGCACACAGCAACACACACACACATAGCCTGGCAAGCCAGACCCAATGCATCGTCCACGAATTGCACACACAGAAACACATGTAGAGGGTGTGAAACAACTAGGGGTAGCTGCAAAAGTATATCATAAGAAGAGAGATTTTGCAATGCATCAAGGGCAGAGGGGGAAAGAGTACTGAAAAATTGCAATTGAGTAAAAGTATATTTACTTTGCTTAAATTGTACTCAGTAAAAGTAAAATTACCCATCTCAAAATGTACTCGAGTAAAAGTACAAAATTGCTTAATTTAAAATGTAATGAGTAAAATGAGTAAAAGTTACTTTTATTATTTAATGCAATAAAAAGCATGAGTCATGAAACAAATTTAAATCAAAGTCAAAATCAAAGTCAAAAATGCACCGTTCACGTTTTTCGCTGCCGATCCTTTGAGTTTAAGGATCGGCCGATCCCGATCTCCGGTACCGGAGCACACTATATTCATATACCAATATGTTATGTAATCAGTAACGTGAGGGGACTCAAATGTAATAAGTACTAAGGTAAAAATGTACTTGAGTAAAAGTAAAAATTACACATTTCAAAAACTACTCAGAAAAGTACACATTACTCATAAAAAGAAATTAATTACAGTAATGTGAGTAAATGTAATTCTTTACTTTCCACCTCTGATCAAGGGACTAGGATAGCTGGCCAGCAACATGAATCAGTTACCAGGACCAGTATCACAATATAAACACCCTCTTCCATCTCCATCAGGTTCTGTATCCAATACTATACCAAATCGTCATTCCCTCCACGCACTCGCCCCCCAGTATCTGGCAGACCTTCTCCACCACCACACCCCTTCCCGGTCCTCTGGTGCTGGCCCCCTCACCGCGCCCCCCCCGGACTAAGCGGAAAACTTTTGGGGACAGAGCATAGACTGTATATAAGTAGACGCAGCGTGCGTGACGTCATCCTATTGCTTTCATCCTAGCCGGGTTGAAGCCTCCGACCGCGCGGTGCCATTGCTGAAAGTACCCGTATATCCGGAGACAGGAGAGGTAGGTCGATTCTCAATCCATGGTCTGAGCAGCGGGCTCGTGCCTCGCGGTCTAATACGCCCCATTTGTGATGTCTAATACGCCGCAGTTCGTTCTCAATCCGTAGCTGGCATCGTGGCCTCGCCAAGTCCTCGAGCTGGCACGCCCGCATCTGCGAGATCACGACGATGGGCCGATTCTCAATCCATAGTCTGAGCAGCGGGCTCGTGCCTCGCGGTCTCATGTGACGTCAACTCAGCGGCAAGTTCGTTCTCAATCCGTAGCTGGCATCGTGGCCTCGCCGAGTCCTCAAGCTCGCACGCCCCCTTCAGCGAGATCACGGCGATGCAGTCCTGCGTCAGAGACTAGCTGAAATTTACCCACAATCCTTAGCGCGGACGTGCTCTGGGTTCGACTGGGCAGTCATACGTGCATTCAATCGGTTGTGCTGTGTTCTATTGATGCTGTCTTTTAATAATATTAAACCTTGCATATGTGGCTTGGAAACGTTTACAAAAGTTGTGCAATTTGGACTTTTTGTTGTTGCTTTTTGAGCACTATCAATTTTGCTAGTATTTCAGTAATTATAGACTTTTAGGAAAAGTGGCACTGATGGTTAGTGAAAAAGAAAATAAACAACCATTAGTTTAAACAATATTCGGTTCTAATGTTTGTTTGTTTTTCATATAATACTTTCTATTTTATTTTGTTCTGCATTTATGCTCTTTTGGTCAACAATAAATGCCATTTCATACCAAGCTTAGTGGTTGATATAGTGTGTTAATAGCCTGCCATCTATAATAAATAGTACTACTACTTGCTAATATATATGTAATTTGAATGCACGCGCAACAGCATTGCAGCGGTACGATGAGGCAATGTGATTGATGTCGTATTAATAATTATTAATATAAGTTAATATTTAGCCTATGATATCATTGGCAGTGTATTAAAGAAATACTCAGATTTATGTTTTGTTTTTGGTGAAACTGTTTGATTATGAAGTGACGAT
>OMKY01208673.1:0-15442 GCA_900302395.1 Bregmaceros cantori
TATATATGTATTAAAATGCTCTGTGGAACAGTCAGTAAGACACCCGTACCCAGGAAACGTATGGTGTCTGTGACTTAGTTAACAGGTACGGGCACCGTCACGAGTTCTTCTCGCCTCGCCAGCAAATCTGCAATGTCTTCCCCTGATCTCTTCCGTCCCACTTTTGAAGCTATCCCTCCATCTATAAAATGTAAAATGGTGCTTACAACATGAATCCACTCAAAAGCCCTGTTCTGAAAGAGTTAATCATTGTTAATGATTGTAGAATGTGCTTTTGGCTGGTAGTGCACATGAACGTGCCCAGTTCACCCTCCGTTTCTCCCCGGCGCTTCCACGCTCTCCCCGAGAGGTCACATGACTAAATAAAGCGTGGCAATGAGAGCGTCGCCGGTGAAGGTGACACCTAGAGGTCGAGAGTGGTGCGTGTAATTGATTTAATGTTGCGGGTCATCAGGCGCAGCATGGTGTGATGTGATCCGTGTGGACGAGAGCCAGGTCAAAATCTACATTCACGCCTGGGCCTCAGAAATCCCGCACTCAACAGTCAGAATTGTCGATGCTCAAATTATTATAATTTTTAAAGTTTTTCTTTGGGCGCAAGCACCATTTTAATTGTTTTCATTGACAGGCTTAGTGTGTGGGGGGTGAGAGAGCAGGGGAGCAAACATGCACCATACTTTCGATACCATCAATCTCACGACAGCTGCGTGCAATGTCACAACGCCGATGTGAGACTAAGTAACAGGCACAGGGCTCCGAACCGGTTTAAGGAACGAAAACGAAAACCGAAAACGAACAGAATTTTATGGAATTTTATGTGGAGTGGAAACGGAAACGAAAAAAGATTTCTTCAACTGTTCCGGAACATTATGAAATCCACAAAACCGGTTAAAAATGTTTACTCTATATATTGGAACATTTCCTATATCTGGGAGACTATTTCCGGTTGTGCATTCATCCAACTTTCACTGTCAGTCATCAAGCCCCATGCATCTGGGGATCCATCTAGTGGTCAGACGAGAGAGCGAAAGTAATGGCGTTTTAAACCCGGTTTCACGTTAATACAGTTGCACTGAAGTTTGAAAGTCAACCAAATATATTTTGTATAAACTATATCTAAACGTAACATTGTTAATACAATATAAGGAACTTTAAGAACGAACAAAATTTTTGCATTCCGAACCGGTTCAGTACCAATATTTTGGTGGCGGAGCGGTTCCGAGAACGAAAACGTTAAACATAGGCCTGCCTGAACCGTTCAGAACGGAACTTTTAAAAAATAATTTCGTTTTCATGCTCTGCACAGGCACAAGAGTGTATGGGGCTGGATGAAGCGGTCTAGCCAACTGCACCACAGTGCAAACCATATTCACATTGCAATGTGCAACATTGAATGCTGCATAAAATAATAATAGAACACTTTTAAACAGACAATGTTAGCCAAATATCGCGCTCTGCCTGTTCTGACCGTGATGATACCACCATAATGTCTGGCCACCACCATGAGAGTGCAACAGCCCTATTGTCTTATAGAATTATCCTGCATCCCAATTCTCATCTTAGAAATCATCTGACCCCTTAGCCCTTGCTCATACACTATGTTTTTGTGTATTTCTTGCTGATATGAAAACTTTGTGCAGTTCCACCATGTTTTCAGCCCTAGTGGCTCCTGACCGCAATTGGAGCCAAGTGCAATTCCGCACTTGACTCAATCTTTTGCCCTTAACAAATATCAAATACGGGGACATCACAAACCCAGGGGCTAGGGTTTAGCACTAGATAAGTGCTATTTATGCCCAAGCCATAACTTTTTTTGACAACATGATAGCATCAAATCGTTGAGCTGATCATTAAATTGTGAGTTTGTGGGGCACAGAGCCGCATTAGAACATTTGGGTGTGAAATAGCTCACCACATTTTACCATCATCCTTTTTAAATAATGCAGTACGCCGCCCCTGAATAGACAAGTTCACAAATAAGTCAGAATAGAGCAAAGTGACTGGCCCTGGAAGTCTTACTATGGGTAGAAATCTTACCGGAACTACCCTCCAGACGCAACTACAGCTATCTGTTAAACTATCACTCAGTTGGTATATCTATATCTTGTAGATAGCGGACTGTCTAGGTACATAAACATATTTTTCTATTTACATGGCTGTCGTCTGTGTCTATCTATTTAGTTTTTAAACATAACTTTCAGTGTGTCGGTTTGTCTTCACATTCAGAATGTAAAAATAAAACAGGAAAACCATGCATTGATAATCTGTGACAACCTGTTGGCTCCTCCAGTAGGCTGAGTACTGAGCAGCGACAGCTGTGCGGGCAGCAGAAATATACCAGATCCACCAGCCACGGTTGCCTAGCAACCAAACCTATGGGGGGCGGGGGGGTTGTACGGTGGCTTTCATATGTAACAGACTGACACACACAACATTTGACAAAGAATGAGGTTTTAAAGCAGCAACTTTTTGTTAACTAGAAGTATGCAGTCGTCGACTGCTATGGGCTAAAGAAATTTGGGGCAAGTCCATCCACCAGGTCAGAATTTATGGGCCAAACAAAAATTTGTCAAGTATTCAGCAAAGTTGGACGCAAGGTTTGGACGCAATTCTGAAATGCTGTGTTCGAATTGATCATTCTTTCTCCCCTTTTTCTCTCTCAATGTCCAAATATTTGTCCCTGAAATCTATCAATGTTTAAAAAAAAAACAAAGAATGTCATTATTCAAAATGTTTTTAGAAATTTTATTTGACATTTTTTCACAAACAGTGTCCCTATTTGGAATTAAGTACAAATTTAGGCATGCAGAGAAGCTGCCCATGGGATTCATATATTGAATACCGGTACTTTATATCAAACTATCACCCACTTGGAGTTGTTACGAACAAATCCGTCAATCAGAATTGAAAGTGACCAGTGAGTGAAAGTGAGTTGCATTTGTCGGGAATTCCAGAATGTGTATGCAGAACGATGAGCGAAGTGGAGAGGACAGTAGGTAAATTTTAAGACGGCATGAGCATTGTGCGGCGAATTCAGCTATTTCGCTGTACTCCGGTGCCCTACACAGGCCTGAAGAATGTGGCGCGCTGCCGAGCGGGTCGAGAGAGCGTCCCCCAGACCACAGGCCGAGCATTGCCGCGGGTTAGCACAATCCCTTTTCTGCAATGTCTCAACAGTGAGTGAAGCAGGGTGGATAATGGATACGTGTTTACAGAGCAAGCAATGTGAAACGGCGTTTTATGTGAAATTCTAATAATCGAAGAAATTTAATCATGGTCATTTTTCCAGTTTTGTGCTGACATTACTCCAATTGGGCCAGGTAAATGTAATATTAATACCATAACATTAATATCATATTTGAAAATATGAAATATTAAATGGTCATAACTGATGGAAAAAAGAAAAACAAACAAAAACAAATCAAATATGATTTAAAAAATAGATAAGAATAGATAAGAATAGATAAGTTGAAGTAACTAGTACATTTTTTGGTTAAGAAGAAACAAATTTGACTAGATTTGACGTTAACAAAATTAATCTCACCGAGGCGTAATCTCACCGAGGCGTAGAAATGGAGGGCATGCGTGTGTGTTCACACATCCTTCGGGTTCTCCGCATCGGAGGGGCGGAGAACAAGCAGCGCAAGCAACGCCTTTCATCACCGGCGTCACAGGAGTGCGTTACATCAACCAGCGAACAGCGCCTGCAGCTTGAACAGACATGCACCTGCGCCAACCGTGAACTTACCGTGTGTGACAGTGTGGGTGTGTGTCAGTAGGAATTTTGGAAGATCGTGTCGTTACAAAATGCATTTCATTGCGGAACACAGCGGGTGCTTTTTCCACAGATAAAATCGTGTACAAATTATTTTACAGATGTCAATGAATATATATATATATATATATATATTTGTCGCGCGTATTCCTTTTCTATGCGCCCGCGCTTGTGTGTGGGTGTGTATGTGCATGAAGTCATGCGTCAAACACGTTCTTATTTCAAGAGGTGTGTCTGCATGGTCCAATCAGATGCCAGTAAACCATCAGCTCATCAGCTGTTTTACAGACCCCACATATGCGTGCAAACACACACACAGACATGGCGTGGCATAATCGAATATAGATATCTAAGTGAACTACAAAATTATGTCTGTCAGATGCCCTTTTTCTGTGCTTAAATGCTCACGTGTTTGTCTGCGCGTTGTGTTTAGAGTGTCAGAAGCTCACGCACTTTGCCGCCACCCCGATCTGCAAACATTTGTGATGTTTGTATTAATTTATTTTAGAGTCAATTCTTAATCCGCTAACGGAACCTCTCCCCGTGCGGAAAGCCATCCCCAAGGCGTGTCCTGCTTGCTGTGATGCGGGGCGAATTGTTGGTGTGGACGCGAGGCGTAGCAGCCGGGTAGCAGAGGCGAGGCGTATAATCCTCCTCTGCTGCGGCGCTATGACTACCCTCCTCGGCGCATCAGGCGGGTAGCAGAGGAGCAGTATGCAGCTCGCTTTGCTACCTGCCTGCTACGCCCCGCGTTCACACCGACAGCCACAGTCATTTGTCTGCGCATAGAATGCGCAGACAAACGGTTGTCTGAACGAGGCCAAAGAAGAGTACAATTCCACACGTTAGAATTCTCTGCCTTTTATTCACATCCACCATATTCTCCATCAGCAGTGTGTTGGCATGACACGGTTTAGATAAACATTATAATAATTTCTTTGTTGGTTCAATAAGAAACAAAAAAAAATCCACATATGCATAAATACAACACATATTAACAATAATAATGCAAAGCGGATCAACAATTGTGAATTAGTCAATCGTAGACATTTGTATTACAATTATTATTGAATTAATTGTAAAAAATAAAATCTATTCACATGACAGGAGTTGAAGCCTGTAGAAGATTCTGTAGTGGTTATACCACATCTACAGAAATATTGCTTATTTCTATATATATTCTAACAAAAGGGAATGTGTCTGTCCAGCAATCATTTCTGTAATATTGTTTTTCCTAATTAGGTTGTAGGATGTATGATGTTAAATATAGCGTTTAACTCTTCCCAAGACAACCATTTTCATGTTTGAAATATTCTCTACAAATTTGAACATAACAGCTTGTGATGGCAACCTTCTTCGTCTTAGAACTATGTCTCTTGATGTCTTTGGCGGTTTTGTATCTATAAGTGGCCCAATTCAGCCCATTAGTGACAATCAGAGCACAATAACATTGCATATAGTGAGAATGTCCGTGGATTTAGTGATACATTCAGTGGATATGGTGAGAATTTTTCCCACACAAACTCTGTGACCTTATAGAAAGTTTGTTTTCTTCATGTCACATATCCTCTAAAATACAAAAATCATATGCTGCGTTAATATCCACTGAACAAAATAACATGATTTCAAACTGATTAAATTGTGCTGCCCTCGAAGTGAAGCGTTCCGAACAGAATCAAGTTGTGCAATAGAGCTCACAATTGTGCCATTGGTTGGTTGTCTGGTATCTGGACATGGTTTGGGAAAACCCAATCAAAACATTTAAAAATATATACATAAAGTAATAATAATAAAGTTCCCCTCCCTTGTAACGGACATACAGAAAATTGGCAAATTACAAGAATACAAAATAAACCAAAAATAAAAAGTTGCGTAAAAATGTGCCGTAAGCTGTAGGCACTGGAGTCAATGGTACTTGCTGGAGTGTGAACGGAGGCGAAATGCTCTACAACTGTACACTTGTGAGATGAGAAGTTTGCCACAGACATGCATGTGCACAGGAATGCATCTCAGTGACATTTATGAAGAATATTTATTTAGAATGAACCTGCAGACAACTAAAAGGGAAAGGATGTGGTTAAAGTAAACACAAATCGGCCCCGGCACAGAGGGGGCCAGTGGCGGGGGCTCACTAGGTGGAGTTGGCAGACTTTTGATGAGATCAAGAGGGCGCGTTAAAAAAAGGGTGGGACTAAAAAATCAGTTAGAGTTTTTATTTATTTTTTTTGTATGTGAAGTGACAATTACCTTGGACTCTATTTCATGTCAAATCAAAAAATAACGTCCCAATTTGTTCTTGATTTATTGAAGTGAAAAAAAAACCTATACTATTCATATTTTTAGGTGATTTATTTGAATACCGAAAAACAAATTCAGTGAACTTCTGTTGCGGTGGGAACCCTAGAATGGCCTCAGCCCTTATCCAGGCTACTGGGTACAGAACTGTGAGAGCACTCCTATACAGGAGCGCTCAACTTTTGAGCCCAAGATTCACTTCTTGAATGGCAGAGGGGAAGAAACCTACCACAGACATAAGATTTCACCAAAAGGTAGTTAGTTTTATCAGATTTATTCATTATTTATTTATTCACAGGTTGCAGAACAGAAAAAAAAAAGTCATATCATTAAGTTATTTGAGGCGCCAGGGTGATCGGACGCTTAAGATTTCTCTCTGAACGTTATAAATACTTCAATAAATGGAGCAGTCAAAACTCGCCAAAACAGGGAACCAGTATGACCTCTTATTTCAGCGGTCTGTTGGGAGTTCTTAACCAGTCCACCTAGCTGTCTACTGTGTGGCCAAAAGCGGGCTTTGAACCGGTTCAAGGAACAAAAAGCGGGACCTTTTTAACAGAAACTAAACCGGAAACATTTTTTATGTTCTGGAACAGGAACACGTATTTTAAAATAATGGTAACCGGTTAATACCGGCTTTATTTAGTTCCTCAAGTTTTTCGTAGAAATGCGCCGCAGTCTGTCCCATAGGTGTCCACTGCTGTGCACCTTCCCCTACCAGCCCCTCACGCACCGAGACCTTGGCTGTAGAGCGCTACCTGCAGGCAGCAGTGGTTCTCTCTAGCGTGTCATTTGGCTTCGGCCCAACACACAATGAGACCTCGACTGTAGAGTGCTACCAGAGGGTCTCTGTAGTGAGTCATTGTGTATTCGCGTCGACATATATTATATTGCATTAAACAGTTGACAGGAATGAAATTAACCGTTCCCAACTTCCTGGAATAATATTTTTTTGTACTAACCGGTTCTGGAACGTCAATTTATTCGTGGAACTCATAAGCGGAAACGCTATAATTCAGTTTTTGCTCGGAATGAACCGATTGGGAAAAAATATGGGTTCAAAAAGGAGTTTTCACATTGACAACCTTTTGGCTTTTGTTTAATTGGGAATGTACACAAATTTGTAGTTATTTTTACAATTCAGCCTTTCTTGCCTCTCATGTACCGTTAAAGGAGTTATGTTATTACAACTATAATACTGTCAACAGTGGATGGCTAAGAACTGCTTTAGCTTGGTATGGTAGCGGGTTTGGGCCATCAAATCCGATGAAACAGGTAAATTGTTAGTGCATCCTATAAATAAATAAAAAAAAAATCAAAATTATTTCAGTAAAGGGCCTTGAGGCAAATTTGGCGCTATATAAAAATATTTATCTATTGGTAATATTGTCCATAGCATGTGCCTTTTTTTTTTTTTTTTTTTTTTAAACGGAACATATCAGCACTCCAGATTTGTGATGCTGAACACTAGTGGGCATTGGGTCCAAAATAAACCGTGAATACATCCACTATGTAGACTTTAGAAATATACTGCATCTTGTGCCACTTCGCACCCCTCCATGGTCATATCATTTCTGGCACATCCTTCATGTTTGTAAACAATTCAAGGTGTCTATAAAGATTGAATTGGCAGGACTGTTCGCATTGGTTCAGATAAGAATGGTACCCGCAAAAGCCAACAGGAACAAAAACAGGGGATGAGAAAATAATAACGCAGTAGAGCATTTTAAGAAAAGACAGGAATAAAAATAAAGGAAAGGCGGAAGCGATGGTAAAATGGATGAATGATGATGGAGAGAAGCTGTGTCCGAAATCAACCCACATTCCCCATAGAGTGCACTATATAGGGTGCACACCATTCTGTAGGGATGTCCGAATACTCCATGTACACTACAGTATACAGTGCACTCAAAATATCCCACAATGCACCGTGAACAGTAATGAACAAAAAGGTATGTCTTATGTCAGTTTTAACCAAACTAATGTCTTATGTCTGCTTTAATTAAATTTAATTTAAACAAAAAGCCTCATTACAGAAACATTACAACTCTAGTGTTGGAAATCCTGGTCGTTGCCGTTGAGTGGACTATATAGCAGGTGCACTACGGGAGTAGGGGATAGGGAACGAGTTTCGACACAGCCAGTGTAATGGAGAGAAAGATCAAGGAACAGTTGATCGCTATGGCAACGTTGTGGAACTAATGTACAGTGAAAGGCACTTTGGAACACACTCGACTTGCTGGCAGAGAGGCCGCAGTAGATCACCGACTAAGATGGACTAAGATACAATGGAATTAATGTACATTGATCAACTCATGTCGAGACAGCAGCCGGGACTGCGGAATGTGCAGGCAAAAAATACATCATATTAAAAAAAACAACATTAACATATGGAATCATCTTATATTACACAACATATCTGTACAAGTTATGAGCCCCTTTCATCAATCAAGCTCAGCTTAAGGAGTGGTTCATACCTTTGGGTTCCTCAAAAGTGTTTCGGTCGGGGGTTCAGTATCGTCTCGTTATGCCTCCTTTCCTCTATGGGGTTTAGGATAGTACAGTAGTAGAGTGTGCTTATTTTAGTGTTTAGTGTTTTAACATGATACCATTGCCGTTCGTAGGTAACAGTCACTTTTTTTGCCAAGCCCCATGGTTGCAGCAAAGGGGTATATATGTAAAGATCTGACAAGTCCTACTGGAAACTCTTCAGCTACATTTTCCTTCAGAAATCACTAAATGATGAAGCGCTGATCACCTGGTAATCGTTAAGATTAATTGGCGACCATTAGGTTCTTTTAGAGTTGAACAATATTTTGGAATATTTTCTCTTTGGTGCAGTGGTTAGCATTGCTGCCTCATAGCTAAAAGGTCCTGGGTTCGAATCCTGACCCAGACAGTTCCTTTCTGTATGAAGTTTACATTTCCTATGGGCACTGCCGTTTCCCCCACCACCAAAAACATGTTCTAGTTAACCTGCTCCATTCAGTGCCCCTGAATCTGGAGCTGGCCCTTGGGCAGTGCGCACGCAGCTGCGTACCACTCCTCAGGGATGGGTTGAATGCGGAGGATGAATTTCACTGTACATGTATGTATGTGTGACGAAATAAAGTACCTTACCTTAACGTTTCCAAAAAAAAAATGATTGTACCAGTTGTAACACTAGCGCTATCCGTACTGATCCGAACTGTATTCATACTGACTTGTACTGTACTACACTGTATCGATAGTGGAAAGACGGCATAACGACAGAACAGTCGTCCATCTGAGACTAGGAGTCACACTTTAGGAACCCTACTTGTCAGCTTTTTCATATTTTCAAGTCTTTCAAGGCATCCCAACGACGGAATATCGCTATCCTCGAGTTTTTCATCTCACCCCACCATAGGAGTGTGTCAGCCACAGTTAATACATTTTGTGAGTAGAAGTTGTAGTAGTAATTAAATAGTACTCTCAGTACCTAGACAGTGCTGGTTTAAAACCTGGTTTTCTACTTGATTATTTAATTGGACCCCTGATATTTGTGTGAGATGACAAGAACAGTGTTATTGAAGCTGCTAGACCCACAAATCAACAACAATAATTAAAAAAAATCCAGTTCATTGATTGATTAAAGTTATGAAATTATAAATCACCATCATTAAGAGTAAACAAAATCATTTCCAATACATTTAAAAACAAAAAGACATTGTAAAACTGCCAGTTCAACGGAACTACCACCACACACACACACACAGGCATGCACTGGCACACTGGCATGCGCGAGCACGCGTGCGTTTGTGTGTGTGTGTACACGTATACACACACACGTACGTGTGTGTATACATGTACACACACACACACACACGCACACCAGTGTCCATCATTGCGTTTAAATCTTGCCTCTTCGATCTCTTCTAGTAGCAGGCTGTCCAAAGTGCGGTGACAGCCCTGTGTACATTGACACACACACACACACACACACACACACACACACACACACACACACACACACACACAGAGTGTCTGAAATGAGACGCTGGGGATGACTGCGTCTTGTCTGGGTGTCGGAGTGAATACGCCCCACAGGGCCGTCCTCCGTTGAACCAGCCTGGAAGTATTATATTGACTGGAGACAGCGTTGGGGCGGGGCCATGATTCGGATATGGCGCCTTATCTTTAGGTAGGTATTACGCCACAATTGTCTAGCTGTTGGTTATGGCGGCGCGGGCGTGATGCAACTCTTCACGGAAGTAACAGAACTCACACCTAGAATGGAGACGGTTGGGTGTTGGTTGAGGACATCCAAAGTGACTTCCTGTGCGCCATCTTAGTTTTAATCATTTTGTATTCAAATACCTGTCCCCTTACCCATCAAACATGCAGTTCGCCGATGCTAAATTTGCCCCCAACTCTGCTTCCGGCAGAGTCGGACGATCCTTCAAATGGTCGCAGCACCCAGCACCCACCTAGAAGCGTCCAAGGCACTCGATCACTGAGACTTGTCCTGCGAGTCGGAGTGGTCCCGAGGAAGGGTGGTGTTCTTGTGGCGGTCCCACAACTTGTGCAGCTCGGTGGCTTCATTCTCGCTGCTGCTGGTGCCACTGTCCCTGAAACTGGCCAGAGGGGGGCGTACCTTCACACCCTTCACAGTCACGGAACCCTCGATGGCCTTGCGGAGCTGGGAATGCACACACAGACGGAAATCATTTGAAATGTTTCTACCATGAGTGGTGTTGCACTCGCAGGGTATAACGAGGGCTTTACTGACTGCGGCATAGAGCCTCATACGCATAGACTGTATATAAAGTAGACGTCATCCCATTGCTGTGAACAAACTCAGGTTGTGCCGCCGACTGTGCACTGCCATTGTTGAAAGTACCCATATATCCGGGACAAGGAGAGATAGAGAGAGCTATACAGTATATGAGAGAGAGACACCCCACATGCGACTTCTTCCGGTGGTACTGTCCGCTAGGGGCGCCAACGACGAGTCAGAATGAATGGGATCCTATGGGAGCTGAAATAAAAAAATATCTTGCTAAAATGGCTATTATTCTATTTGTCCCCATAATGTTATAGTTTAACTCGTTCCTTTTTACTTAGTTCTTTTTAGCTAATTTTCATAAATGTCAGGACAAGCTGCATAATGCTCAAACACGCTTTACTTTTACTGATGAAATTGAAAGCAGGTTTTAAACTTAATGTCACATATGAGTACAAAAAATGTTATACAATTTTTGAAACAATTGAATTTAAGATAAATGAGGAGTAGTATCGGACAAAGTACCCAATGTTTTTTCAGGTAGTAGTAACTTTAGTCTGATTATTGCTTTGGGAAAAGTAATGCATTAAAAATTAAACTAACAAAGTTACTCTAACTTAGTTACTTAGTTATTTTTGACTTGCTTCTTCACACACACACACACACACTTTGAAATTGATGAGTCGAGACAAGTGTTTCCAGAGGAGGCATTTCAGAATGTACTGAAAAGTTATGGCCAGTTCTTTGATTCAGGGAGACCGAGGTCTGAACCTCAAGGCCTATATTCAAACCAGGACTTGAAGGGCAACGGGAAAAAGGTGTGTGATTTCTTGTTCTTCCTGAAAGACATGGAGTTGGACAGTGCAATGCCTCAGTTGTACAAACTGTTGTCTTTAGTGGCAATGATTGGAGATACATCTGCAGGTGTAGAGCCTAGCTCTGCTGGCCATTGAGCGGACACTGGTCAAATCCTTGGAAAAGACACCAAGCTGGCTAGGGTCACTGACCATTTTCTGGAAAACGAACGTAGGGTTGAATTTACATATAAATAAACACGTTTTATGATGTACGACTACAAATTGGGCTTCCCCTCCTTAAAAGTCCAGCATCCGCTACTGCAGTCTATGCTCAAACGTAATTCCTTTCTTAAACATTTGTTGCTCAAGAAGAACCAAAGTTGTATTTTCATTTTCTGACATTGCTCCAAGTCAATATGTTAATAGGCTGAATTTACATTGATGCTAAAGGCCTGTGTGTGGGTGTAATATTATTAATGAATTCATGTATAATGTAATAATAATGTGGGGGAAAACTAAATTCTCTTGACACGTCTCTAGCTCATTTAATCTCACACGGCCTGCAGGAGAAGCTTGTTTGATGGTAAAATGAGGCCAAGAAAGCCAGGAAAAACAATGATCAACCAAGAACCAAGAACACTGGCCTGGAATGTTTGAAATGAAAAGTCTGCAAAGATCACATTTCGCTCACTGAATAACTGTTAACTATATAGATGAGTTCAGTGGTAAGTTCAGGTAAAATTTCTTAGTCCAAGACATGGCAAAGTGACAGGCACCGGAAGTCCTCAGACGCCATTTTTCAACATGTCTATCCAGTGGGAGCACAACATTGACTGCAATATTTAAAAAGGGTGTGGGGTGTGCTGCCTATTCCACACACAAATGTTCTAGTGCGGACCTGTGCCTCACGAACCGACGATTTAATACTCAGCAAACCGTTCCATTAACACATCTGCCTCGGACTTAGGAGTGAATGCAGCCATCCGATTGGTCCAGAGGAACCCGTGACCACATTGATGAGTGACTTGAAGTCGTATTCCATCTACTTCATGAATATTTATGCCATATTTATGCCACATATATATATATATATATATATGTATATATACATATATATACGTATATATACGTATATATACATATATATATATATATATATATATATACATATATATACCTACTGCCGCTGGCTGTACCTCAGTCAAATCTAAAAAAACAGGGGCGACAGGGCGTTCACAGTTGCAGCTCCCAGACTGTGGATCGCCCTACCCCTGCCTACACGCCAGGCACCGACACTCAAGTCTTTAAAAGCCTTTTAAAAACACACCTCTTCTCGCTCGCCCCCGGAGGTGTGTGACGTGGCCGAGACGGCAGGGGTCTCACTTTTACACCGCTCGCTAGTTAGCGATTTATTCTATTTTACCTAATTTCATACTTGTTTTACTATCTTTTAATCCCTGTGGCGAACCTGACGCTCATCTACCTTCGTGCAAGTCCAGCCTTTCGAAACCCATTCGTGATGGTAGATTCTGTCACCTTTTTCCACGCACCGTCACGCGTCCGAAAATGATTGCGTCGCATGCGGCCAGTGGTTGTGATAGGCTTATCTGTTATCTGTTTACGTGCAACTTAGGACGCATGTAAATCACGTCACACTATCTTAACGGCGGTTGTGTGTCATACGCAGATACAAGCCAGGCGGGCATTGCGCGCGCCATCTTGGAAAGGATCGGGGCGCCTTTCAAATATGACTTTTAGCGACTTTTTAAAAAAATTGTATGCTAACGCGTCGGAGGAAAAAACAGTTGCGGCTTAGAGCCCGAAAAATATGGTACATATAATCCCTTAGTACCCAACCCGGTGTTCACAGTACGGGTTAAATGTGGAACGTGTCTTTGTTTCCAAATGAAGAACTACTGGTGGTTCTGGAGGAACAGTTGGCCGGCCTAGTGGTCACGTTTATCTCCATCCTAAATTAGAGAAGATGATGAGGATGGACTGCGAACTAAGCCACAACAAGAGCAGGTCGTCGGGAGCGTGTCGTCATGTTACCGATGCGATTGTTTGACACAACTTTGATATCCGATACAAGGAGACAGATGTCCACAAGGAAAATACTCCCACCTACAAACACACGCACACACATGCACGCAGTGCGTTTAGTGGTAAACTTATCTAAGCACACAAGTGAACAATCTAAGTGTAACTGGAAGAACTCAGAGAGTGCAAAACTCTGCCAAGGCCAAATTCTGTGAATACTGAGTACATATAATCTCCAGTATGATGAGTACAAGGGCTGCAACTACCGATTATTTTGATAAAATAGATTAATTTGCCATTTTTACTGACGATTAATCTTTTTATCTCTTATATTTCCCATCTAAAATCGGAAATATTATCAACCTGAAACATGAATATTTCATTCCTTTTTTTTTCTTTTTTTTGGTGCAAACACAATTTTCTCATTTTATCGACAGCGTAAGTGTTAAAGTGGGATTAGAGAGGCAGGGCGGTGGACCTGCAGTGTATGAGGGGAAGCGATCACATTTTAGTATTAGCATGGAGAAGCCTATCTTTCCATGCTGTCTTATATCATTAGCTTTTTACTCAAACTGACTTGTTATCTTACATTGAATTATTTATGTTGCTGTGGGTCTTAATGTTCAGGATCCATGATGCTGGAAACGGCTCAAATGGATGAAGCTAGAACAAAAAAAAAAGAAAACTCCTGATAAATCAAAATCTGATTGTTCGGACGATGGCAAATACATTGAAAACTTCCCGTCAGCGTATTTACGGCAGCACCTTGTGTTCCGCCCCCCGGACACGCCCCCCTTCTTCATACGTACACACTCCTTTGGCTGGTGGCTCTCTGCAGGCAGCGCTGATCTACCACTTTTATTCATTCACACCTGCCATCTTTAGTTTGAAGTAAAATAAAGTCCCTGTGGTGGACTTTATTTGGTCTGAAAACAAACCCCGAATTCTGGTGCGGGCTAAACACCCGAACCGAGATCGCTTCAGAGACGTGGTCTCAGTTCCCTTCAAAGCGAATCCTAGTGCTGTTCTGTTATGAAAATAATATCGCATGTTATTTATGGTGCATTATTGCCATAGACTGTATATAAAGTAGACGTGCATGACGTCATCCCATTGAATTCAATTTTTTTTGTGCCCGCCAACTGTTCGCTGCCATTGTTGAAAGTACCCGTATATCCGGTACCAGGAGAGATAGAGAGACCTATACAGTATATGAGAGAGACACCCCACATGGGACTTCTTCCAGTGTTACTGTCCGCTAGGGGCGCCAACGACAGAGTCAGAATGAATGGGATCCTATGGGAGCTGAAATAAAAAATATTAACGCCAAAACGCCCCTCACACAATTAACCGTTAATTATCCTGACAATATACATTAAAACAATCTTTAAATAGGTTAAACGGCCTGCTAAAATTGGTATATTTCTATTGTAAATCCCGTAGGCTCCGCCCACTCCACTAGCAGAAGCACACGGAAGTCGGCACACCGGCTGAAGCGAATACAACGTCCATATTTATATACAGTCTATGATTATTGCCCTTTAGGGTCGTCTGGAGGTACGACAGGATTGCACTATTTCGAAAATAGTTTTAAACACGGCTTTTTGATAAAGAGAAACACATATTTGTGAGCAGATAATTACTGTGTATTCTTAGTAAAAGAAGGACATACGAAAAAAGCAACAAGTTTATATGACAGTGTGCTGGGGCTCCATAATTTGGTCCTCCTGAAGAAAGACAGTGTGAATAGCAACCGAGTTAAACCACAGATACTTTGGTCCGGACTAAAGA
>OMKY01208674.1:0-12971 GCA_900302395.1 Bregmaceros cantori
GTGAGTCACCCTTGGAGGTGTAGCGATCAAAACAAAAAGTTTATTTTTCGCACCAGCATACTGCAGTACAAAATTTTAAATAGATCACATCTGAAGTGGTGGATTAAGGAAGTTATTTAATGGGAGCACATTTAAATCTAGAGGGAAAACAAAATTGCTTGTTCATTCTTATCTTGTTCCCAATGTCTTGTTCAGTCCTTTTCCAGCTGTGGTGGCAAACCGACAAGCATGTTGTTTGTATCCCTCTTATCATTTGTCCTTTACGCACAATACCGTTTCAGCTGGAAGTCCGAAATCGCTCCTTATCCCCTACTCCCTACCGCCCATATAGTGCACTCACTTATAGTCCACTCAACAGTGGACTTTACTGCCGAGAATTCGGACACAAGAGTTGGCAGCGTCAAAATTATTATAAGATATAATTATAAAAAACATAATTAAAAAATTCAACAATAATCACAAAAAGTCAGAAGTACTTACATTTATAAGTCGGTCGGTCGCTATTTACTCCCGCCGCAGAATTTTGTTTAAGTTTAGGTCATTTTTAAAACGTCTCGCAATGCATTATGGGTTATATTGCTTCATCTAGGGTACATCCGATGCTCGCTACATTTCGCGGTGCATTGTCGGATACTTTCAGTGCACTATCTAGGGTACATGGAGAATTCGGACACCCCTACAAAATGGCGTGGAGGGAGCGATTTCGGACACAGCCAATGTTTCTTCCTTCATCACTTCCTCTGTTAAAGTCGTTCGTACATTGGCAACTTTTACATTTGGCTTTAGCATAAATGAAATGTGAAAAAGTAGCTATATTCCTTTGTTCTCTCTCAATCTCTGTTAAGGAGTTCTGTCATTGTTAGTTAATGCATTGAAATTCAAATCAGAATATGAGTTCTATTAATTGCCTTGAGTTTGTGATTCGACACTATACAAAAATCAGTTCAGTTCAAGAATGCCGTATGATATTACACAGTTACAACTTCTAATTACAAAAACAACCAAAAGCTGCAGATATTCTATTCCGAATACACAAATGCGTCCACTTTAATATTGAACATAGTTATAAAGAGTTTCCATTTTGCAACAGTTAATCTGAATGGCATTTTCTGAAACTGAGGTTGGAACATGTGAAAAAATAGGTGTTCTCCATTAATATCTGGAACATAAATACGAGGATGAAAAATCCACAGCAAATAAAGATATCCAGCAGTTGGGGTGACATTGAATTTTTTCCGTTTAACATGGGATTTTAGATTACAAGACAAATGGCAGGGCTGCGTGTGACAGATAAGGCCATTCATCAGGTGTCAACCACAGCACATGATTCCATCTCCAGCATTCATATTTAAATCAAGTCGTGCTGTATACAACTGATCCTTTCACTTCTCAAAGACCTCAACGACCCCGCCACCCATTAATGCAGGAGCCCGTGACTGTAGGATGAGACACGGAAGTAAACACTTATGTTATAACCAGGGCTTTGAACCAATATTTTTTCCCACTCGGTTCGTTCCAAACAGAAACAGAATTATAACGTTTCCGGTTCTGAGTTCAACCAATATATTGATGTTCCCGAACCAGTTAGAACAAAAAAATATATTGTTCTCGGAATGGTTAATTTCGCTCCTGTCAGCTGTTGGTAGTGCTCTAGAGCTGAGGTCTTGCTGCGTGGCGGGGCGAACCCACAACGCCTCGCTACAGAGAGTCCCGTGACGATTCATACTTCACTGCTGTCGTAGATTTTAGAAATACTTTTTATTTTTATATAGTTTTACTTTTGAAGTTATCCCAACGTGCACTCCTTTGAGGAGCGGAATAAAACCGGTATTAACCGGTTATCATTATTTTTAAAAAGGTGTTCCTGTTCCGGAACATAAAAGAATAATAAAGTTTCCCGATTTGTTTCGGTTCCCTGGCAAATACAAAAAGTTTCAGATTTTCATTTCCGTTCTTTGAACCGGTTCAAAACCCTGGTTATAACTGTGGTAGTATTCAGAGCTGTCCAATGTTCTAATAGTAGGGAACTACACAGTTTGTCATACTTACTTTCCACATATTAATATAAATCTATTTTCAATCACCAATTCACTATTCTCAGGAACAGATTACAACTCTAAAAAAAACATATTTTATTCAAGAAAAAAAATGTCAATAGTAGCAAAATGATCAGCGACTGCATCTTGCAACTGCGTGTATTCAATAGACACAAATACTTTTTGAGTATGGAAATTACTGAGAATGCCCACCACAAGTCAAGGAGTGTCTGTGTGTGTGTGTCTGTGTATGCACAGCTACGTTTGTACTTGTAGCCTTATGTATTTGTGTGCCTGTATATTCACGCGTGCGTGCATCTGTATGTATTTCCTCGCCTTTGTAAATATGTGTGTGGTTGTATGTGATTGTGTGTGTGGGCGTGCGCATGACACACTGCATGGCTCCAAGGCCGTCTGGAGCCAGTCATGTGTGTACTGACTGTAGCCTGTTTTGCTTCACCGAGTACACCCCCCACCCACCACCACCACCACCACCCACACCACCCACACACAAACACACACACACACTTCACCCCCGCAGAGACATACCTGGCTGGGGCAGCCCTGTGTAATATTCCCAAATCCTCACTGTGCAGCTTGTGACACAATATGATATTTTGTTTACCCAAGGATATTAGACGGGTATCACACAAGCACACTGTTGTTTTGCGCATAGTACCACGCAGAAGCACAGACACGGCGACCGCTAAACTCTACATTTTGCATAACAAAATATGTATACCTCAAACTGCCGTGAAAACATCTAATAGCACTAGAGTGGTCTGCATTTGGAAAGAACAAACAACTCCTAACATCAAAACAAATTCCACTACAAATCAGGGGCAAAATCTACAATACTTGCATAATGCTGTAAACTTGTATGGCCTCAAATGTGTAGTTTGGACAACAAAACTGTGCACTACAATCAACATGTTGCAAAACCACATTGCGCGATGAATGACAAATCACAGACTCAAAGATCACATGGAACTAAAAGAACAACAACCTGGTGCCACTCAAACCAATAATGGTAATAACCAAAAGCAGATCTTTTAAACTCTATTAGGATCAAGCAATCACGTGACTTGTGTTCGAATCCGCTTCCAAACTCATCATATTGGTTGCGGAGGAGCTCATCATACGTAGTAGGAGCGGCCTCGAATGTCAACAGCCGCTCCCAGTTCGCATGTCGACCGGTGCGGCTGCACACACCTGCACGTTTTAGGGTATTTTAGGTAACTTGAATGGAACCTGAATAGAAATGTAGCGAACACACCCTCGTCCCGTCCGGAATGCAGTCGATGGTCAGCAGCCATGAAGACGGCATCTTTCCATCTCGTCGGATTGCGGTAAGGTTCCATTTGGGGAAGCGAAAGAAATGTAACTTGTGCGATGCGCAATGATGCTCTACAGCCTTTAATGCAGCGATTCCCAGTCATGTAGGCTTTCGGCAGCGCTTGCGCACCGTGCGCGTGCAGCAATGTAAACAACTCCACGGGAATCCATCCATCGTGACTAATTGATTATAAAATTAATCGACAACTAATCTAATAATCGATAATCAGCAAAGAAATTAATCATTGTTATTGTCGGCAGTTTTGCGCTCAACACAATTTCATATTAATCATAATTTACGAAAATATGAAACATTAAGTAGGCATATTTGATTTAAAAAAAAAACATGACTATGAAGAAATACATGAAAATATTATGGAATAAATTACATGTAGTGAGTTAGTGTCAGAGGACGTAACTTTGTATCGTTTAAAATCTTTGTATATATGTTGGCGAAGAATAACCACATTTGACTATATTTCAAATTTCTCATAATTGTTGCTCGCTGTGAGAATTTGTGGTATTTTTAAAGGAAAAATGATCCAACCGATTAATTGATTAATCCTTTCAATAATTGGCAACTAATCGACTATTAAAATAATCGTTACGGGGGTCCGCGTTGTCCGAGTGGTTATGGACACCGCCCCTAACGCGACCCCATTCATGTTAGTGGCACTGCGTCTACCGCAGCGTCCGCAGTGTCGCGAGTTCTACGCTCGTCGACTTATCTGCAATGTCTACCCCCGGTCTCTTCAACCCAGTTTCCGACTAATCCTATCCAATAAAGATGGAAAAACGCCGGAAAAAATAACAAAAAAAAAGAAAATAAGAAATAATCGTTACTCGCAGCCCTACTACCTATAGTCTTATACACGCACAACAAGCACCCAGGTCAGCCATGTTCTGTTTAGTTTCAATGTGTTCTTTTGTCCTTCCCACCACACCTGGCAATGCTACAGCAGAGGCGTCACTGATCGACCTTGAATAAATGGATACACTGTGTTTGTAATAATGTGTAGTATGTTTGTAATACAAACTGTAAGTTTGTAATAATATTACTGAAAGTAACCATAACAACACCTAGCCACATCCTCCAAACAAAGAACCACATCACCTGCGCAGTGAGGCATCATTTAGTTTAAAACGGTAGACACACAAGGGAGAGACAGACACGGAGAAAGCGACAGAATAATAGAGGGCGTGAGAAATGAAGAGAGAGAGCAACAGAGAGGTGAAGAGAACGAGGCGAATAGAGAGAGCTGGAGAGAGAGGGAGAGAGACATTCCGAGAGAGAGGGAGAGAGAGGGAAATATAGACAAAAAGAGAGAGAGGGAGACAGAGAGTGCAAGGGCAAGGGGGGATGGAGAAAAGACATAGACACAGAGGGGGGAGGAAGACAGACGCATCTCTGTCATACCTGTGTAATAAAACATGTAAACGTACACAGTTTAGTAGATTCAGTTGATGTTCATCACACAACATATTCACACATTCACTCAGTCACCGCAACGAAAGCGGCCAGAAATGATCCCCATGGATCCAATTCCTCCTTTGTGTTGCTGTGTTCTCCCCACTGACATATGACACAAATCGGCTTTCCTAAATCAATACTGACCTACTGGTCGCTACGGACGTTCCACTAACCAACAGTCACCATAACACTGTAATATGTACTGTAACATATTATTGTTCATGTTTAAATAAACCAGCGTTGTCTCTGTCCTAATTTCAAGTAACACCAACTCAATATGATGTGTTGTTTCATTGAATTATCCTGACTTCAGTCCAAACTTTGAAGTGATTCCATCAAGTCATCCTAACTGAAGATTTCAAGTTGTTTTAAATAAATTATATTCAGTCAATAATTAACCAGTAGGTCTCCATTCAGTGTGTCCGGTGGCATAGACAGCACATTTGAAATGAATGCAACAGAGCACACTAGTTGGCGTGAGGGATGGCCTCTTCCATGAAGAGGGGTTTGCATTAACACAAACTACTACCCGTATCCTTAAGTACATTTAATAGCAGAAATAAATACAATTATACTAGTTTAGCCTTTTAACATGTCAATAATAATTCTGACACATTACAGGCAGGCAGCATATATTTCGTTAAGATAAATAAAAGAATAAATAAAAGACAAATGCATATGAGTAAGACTAACTAAAAAATAAGAGTTGAAAGACCTGAATTTAAAAACCTGCTCTGAAAGATTCAAACCCCAAACAATTAAATAGCAAAATATTATTTTAAATGGAGTGAGCTAAATGGGTATTTATTCATGCATGTTGGGGCATCCAGTACAACAACACATCTGCCAGGCACTAGTAACCAAAATGGACTATGTAAACATATTACAAAAATGACTAACTGTAGTCCTTTACAACTAGATGGCATATAGGCATTGGCAGTATAGGCAAAAATACTGATAAAGCCTCAGAATTCCTTATTGGAATGAGCTAAACTGAAAAAACAAGATTCAAAATCGAGGCTATGCTTGTAACACGTAAATGTAAAAAAGTCTAAATGATCCGTGCAGCCAGCCGTGAGAGATCAGCAGGTGTGTGTTTCAATCTACTCTGAATTTGAGAAATTTAAAATCCATTGGAACACTAAAACTATATAATGATATATGATATATATGAAATGATTGGAATATTTTCTCATGAGTAAGTTTTAATGGTAACTTCCAGATGAACCCCTAGTGACCATCACCCAGACAGACAGGAAATGAATGTGACGTTACCCTCTTAGGTGGTGGCACCATGATATTGGATCCGCTTGCGAGCGTCGGCTCTGATAATCCCACACAGAGTCCAGGCAGCTGATCGTCTCTCCGTACACACACAATAAAATGTGATTTCCCTCCTCGGGGGGTGGTGGGAAGGATTCTCTCCAGAAAATCAAGAGCGCAGCTGTGAGTCCCAGAAGTCCCGCACGCTCCAATTACAGGCTATCTGGCCTCTCTGCTGGTCTCCACTCACTCTGTCGGCTCCGAACGACCCCCTCAGACGAGCCGCAACGCATTATCCTCCGCTAAATCCTCAACCCTCCAAAAGCATCAGCAGCCCCGGCAGAGCAGGAATCTCACAGCAGTGTGAAGAGACTCATGCGCCCGACCCCAATGATCGGAGCAGCGGAGACGCACGTGCCAGCAGAACTCGACAACAAACACACGCACATGCAAACCCAACCCCCCTAAAATCTTGCGTGAGAGGCGGCGGTCAGTGTATGAACTGCGCTACTGAGGTAACGTGAAGACAATGAGGAGTGAGCGAGAGAGCACGGCATGCCTGGGAGGGGATCAGGGTGGGAGTGGGAGTGGGCGGGAAACAGTGGGAGGACCTTAAGAAGAGTGGTGGGAGCAGGGGAGTACCTCCTGGCGGGGGAGGATGAGAGGCAGGACATCAGATCACTGCTAATGCACGCAGTGGTAAATAAAATTGGGGAATGTTTACAGGGGAATCGTAATGGGATTAAAGGTAAATCAAGGCAATCTAGTTTGCTTAGACCACAACTCTTTACGTCAAAGCAAATTCGGCTACACATACACAGAAATGTACACTACTGTGCAACGCAGTAGCTCAGTCTGTTAAGACAGTGTACAAGAAAGCACATAAAAGGGTGGACTACCCTAATGTGGGCCACTGCCTAATGTGGGACACCTAAGCTTCAGTGGCTCTGGCTCCTCCCTAAACGAATGGCTGTCAGTGAAACTATGGTAAAAGCTAACTATGGTAATATGTCTAACATTACGTTCAAGTTCAACAGTACATTTCACTCTCCTCTATTAGGCAACTGATTGTCCCACATTAGGAAGTTGCAAAAAATGGCCCACATTAGGGCAATCTACCCTACAGGGGGAGTCATGGGTTTGCTTCCCCTCATCGAGAGCTTTGCCTCATGTCTCCTCACCCTTCTTCACATACTTCCAGCTAATGCTGAATAAAGCTGAAATGGGCAAAACATTTTAAAAAATCTACAATTTGAAATTGAATGCCTTGAATGCCTTAATTGGACGTTTGAAAAAAAAAAATCACATAATGTGATGGATGACAAATAGCAGACTCACATATCACATAGAGATAAAAAATAAACTCTTCGACTCTTCATCCCAGTTTCCGATTTAATCCTGTCACTATCTCTCTCAATAAAAAGAATGAAAAACGGTGCTTGCGGCCAAAAAATAACTTTAAAAATACATATATTCTTCCAAGGGGAGAGCGGGGCCTTCATTTCTGGATACACTTGTGGGAACACCACATGTATAATTGTAGAATTATAACTCTTTCATACATTTTAGTGATGGTGAAATGAGCATAAAAGCATGGTGGGTCACACCAGCATGTGGGGATTTCAGCACAGCTCATTCATACAGTCTATTCATGGTTGATGGTAACATTATACCCTGCCGCGCTGGAAGATGCCGCCAGTGCCTAGCGGGACTCGCCTTGCGAATGATTCAATCAATTTTCAAACACTCCGTCCCATCAGCTGCTGTCTACCATGACAGTAAAATTCAAACACATTGTTTATTCGCATACTTGAGTACAGCTGTAGCCAATTAATCAATGATAATCGATTATTGAATTGGTCATCAACCAATTTGATAATAGATGATATTAATTATTGGCAGTGCCTAATCGCTTCCACTGTGTGGTCCGTCCTCCACTCAATGCGATTTGCCATTCCCGATGTCACGCCCTCGTCCATTCTCTTAGATACTGAATCCTTTTAAGCCACACTGAAAAAAACAAACAATAAAATAAAGATAACAAATAAGTCTGCGTGAAAAACCAATGTGTTAAAAACTAGCGCAGAATAGTAGGCTCTTCCATACTAATACTAAATTGTACGTGTTAGTGTGCATTCTGCAATGAGTGCAGATTGTGACATATCAAACAGTTTGTCGATCCACTTTTAAGGTAAAAATTAATATATTGATGATGATACTGCCAAAGACATCAATAGACTACATATAATGTTTTGATTTCAAACAGCTAACCTGGAAAATACAATTTGGGAATTTACAAGTTCATACGACTATTGACTTTTGTATTCTTTTTTCTTGCCATTCTCCCCAGAGTGGTTGTGGTTGGCCATGGCCAAAAGGCTGACCACAGAAGACTCTGGAGTTCAACGAGGTGATTGATCGCCGCGAAGGAGGGGGGGCATGATCACATGACCCACTCACTGACATCCATCATAATGGAGACAGCTTGGACAATACCGTGATGAATAGAGGATACGGCCCAAGAGACCACAACTCATTTCTTTTCTTGTCCAGAGAAATGGTTTTTAAAGATGGCGCCTGCCCACCAAGATTGGCACGTCACATCCTTTATGACAAATTCAGCCCCTTATCCTTCATGCCACAAAACAATCTACTGATTACAGAGTACAGACTCCTTTGTAATGTAACTAAATTTAATTACTGACCACCCCCAACCCCACATTAATAGTAATGGCTCTGTGGTTTTGATCACAGCGGAGTTTAAATTTTACTCCCTCGCTGGCTTTCCTGCGACGTCTATCCCTAATCTCTTCAACCCCGTTTCCCACTAAAACTGTCGGTGCTGATGCCGGGAAAAAATAACTTAAAAAAAAAGATTACTATTGCAAAAGTGTCCAAATTAGATTACTTTAGCTATTTTCAGTTACTTCTCTTTATGTACAACAGCCGAGAGGCAACTAACCTTAAAAGCCTGCTGATTCCAGAAATGCTTACTTCATTGGAAGTGTGAGAGAAATAATGTACAAAAATAAAACAATATTTCACAAAATCACAATCAACTGATCAATCGAGATGACTGTTGATGATGATGTGTGATCCAAAACAGCAGTGGGGACGGGGGCAGTTGTGACAGGTACTAGCCTAATGACAACTGACAATTGTATTCATTTAGTTATATAGTATTTAGATTACATAACATAACTAGAAGCACTCAAAGATTGCAGACATGTGCCGTAGTGGTACAAAAAATGTGTACTTTTAGCAGTATGTGTGGCAACCCAGTTTCAATGCAAGTGCTCGAGTAGCGTGATTGCGATTGACCCATAGACTGTATTACAACTACATTTCCCAGGGGCCCCTGTGACCGGGAAGCCTGGTCATGTGACCGCCGTAAGCGCCCAGCAATCTATCGGTAAATGGTGATTAAGTATGATTATGTTACTTATCGGCTACAGAAATGCACCAAAATTTAATCGATTCTTCTGTGTGTCATTTTCAACAACAAAACAAAATTTTATCTAGATCCGTGCACAACCTTTTCAGTTATATTGGGGACAGATAAACCAACTAACGCATAAACTGCTTCGCGGAGCAGCCCCGGTGCACGTAATTATTTAGATTATATTAAATAATCACACGCCGGAAATGAGCTATAATATTGACTTATTCAATTAAAGATTATTCAGCAATTCACGAACCGGTGTATATCTAAAAGAATTTTTGTGATATTGGCTTTTGTTATTAGAAAATGCAACATCATTTCTACAGGCACCACTTTGCAATGTGTATAGTTCCTAGTGGGCCATGGAGAAGGAATGGTCAACAATAACAATGGCTCATAGAAGTTCCTTCCTCGTGTCGGAGCCGTGGGGCTTTGGGATGGGTCGCTGCCTGACCCTCAATGACCTTCTGGTGCCGGTGACCTTCACTACTCTACCGGATAGACCCATCCCTGACATGAAAGACACCCGCCCGATCTGTGTTTGTTATTCCATGGCGCACAGGCTCCCCAACTCCACGCTACATTTTGTGAAACAAGAAAAAAGCGCATACAGTGGAAAATAAATAATGTGTTGTCTAGACTGTTTTTTTTTCCTCATCTGAGGAAATGAGAAAAAGACTGAAGTAACAAAGTCCACCCTGAAAACATACGAATAATACAACAATGTGTGCTTTCGAAAATCTGCCCTGGGGAAATATGCAGTGCTCGCTGCCAGTCTCTTGTTGTGACTTCCGTTTTTGTGTTGTTATAGAAGAGTAGAAGTTGAGAAGATAATTGCAAAGCCATGAAAATAGCTCACAATCAAAACTGTTCTATTTACAAACCTTTGACATGTCATTGAAACAGTCTTAGCTGTAAGACGGTGTTATGGTTTGATTTTTCAATGGCTTCAGTTTTAATTCAAGAACACGAACAGAAAATGCATATAGCTGCGGCTACCGTATTTTCCACACTATAAGGCACAGCTAAAAGGCATTCATTTTAACGAAGTGCGCCATATGCGTGGATTTTTTTGCGCTGAGCGTTACTTGTTAAACACACGCACACACTGCTTTGTGCATACACTCGTTATTTAAAAAATAAAATAAAAATGTAGTTAGTCATCGTATATATTTACTTGTTGTGCTCATCTATGGAATCGGGCAATTTGTTGCGCCTTGTATATGTTTTTCTTTCTTCCAAAGACTGCTCGTCGGGGGTGCGCCTTATAATCCGGTGAGCCTTATAGTGCGGAAAATACGGTATTTTAAATGTGTAGATGAGTTTAGCTGTTTAGTGACTGTGTAAATACATTTTGTTTGGATATTGAATATATCAAATTTACAGTCTAATATTAGCGTCAAGATCAAATAATTGTATTGCTATTTGGTATCAATACATCATCCAGCCATAGTACATTAGTGCATACTTTAGTGTGCATACAGAGTTGTTGATTGTGTTCTTTTGGAATGAAGGATGCACCTTGGTTGGGAGCAGCACCCAATTTTGTTGTACACGTGCAATGACAATAAAGATTACATTTATTGAGTCATGGTTGTCTGTTCAGCTGTGCATTTTCTGACTGCCGCATAATTAATGCATTTGTAACTCTATCAGAATAAAGACCCAAATCTCCTCTTTTATCAGAATCAAGCTTATTGACAATTATCAAAGTTCTAGAGAAAGACTAGGAATGTATTCTCCGATAATGGGACAAATAGACATAGAGGACATAGGACAAGATTGGACAACGCGGGGGGGCGTGCGGTGGCAGAGCGGGTAGAGAGCGCGTCCCCCGGACCATAAGTCAAGCAGTGCCGCAGGTTCAAATCCCCTGTCCGGCTTTTCGGCAATGTCTCCCCCCCGACGCTTCATTCCAGTTTCCGATTAAATCCTGTCACTATCTCTCTCAATAAAGAATGAAAAACAGTGCTTGCGGCAAAAAAAAAAAAAAAAGATTGGACAACGCCCTCTACATGAAGACAGCTTGGACACTCGGACAGTGCGAAGGCGAAGAACCTCCAGAGGTAGCTTTCACCTGGGAGGCAGTTTATGGTTCAAGTGTGCTCAGGAGTAGACAAAGTTTGTTTACGGTAAAGATCAACGCTAACCATTCGGTTTGCCTAGCTCGGTCATCCAACTCTACTCTCCTGTGTGTTTCCTTCCTGCCGCAACCCGTACACCGTGCCCCTGCCAATAATCCTGCACACTATAATTAAAAATGCTTCTACCGTTCTCTATGAACTCAGTATATAAGAGACCATCAAAGACCGTTTTTCTTGAAACTCAAAGCAAAACAAACCAGCACAAAGATGAATATTTAATTAATGGGTCCTCTTCGCTCGTCTTCGTGTACCCATGAATCATAACAAGACACTTGTTAAGAGCAGATCAGTCCCAATAGAAGAAGAAGAAAGATCTGTAGGAACGGTTGCCCTAATATGGGCCCTTTTGTGCAGCTTCCTAATGTGAGACAGTCAGATGTCTAAGGTGGAACAGTTATGTTAATGTTAGACACATTAACACAGTTTGTTTATTACCATAGTTTCACTGACATTCATTTGTTTATGGAGGAGCCATAGACACTGGAGCAGTGAATGACATTAGCACAATCCACCCTACACATAGTAGTACTCAAAGGGCTTAACAGTGACCTCTCAATCACACATTCACACACCAATGACGGCTGCTGCTATGCAAGGCGCTCGCCACGACATGTAAACTGTTGTTGGGATTCGAACCACCAACCTTTTGGTTTTAAAAACTTCGGATAGTGGAATGATCGCTCTACCAACCGAGCTACAGCCACCCAAAATAGGACAAAGTAGGGTGGATTGCCCTGATGTGGGTATTTTTCGCAACTTCCTAATGTTGGACAGTCAGTTGCCTAACGTAGGAGAGTGAAATGTAGTGTTGAACAGTTGAATGTGGGACAGTCAGTTTCCTAACGTGGGAGAGTGAAATGCAGTGTTGAACAGTTGAACTTAACGTTAGACACATTACCATAGTTTGCTTTTACCATAGTTTCACTGACATTCATTAGTTTACGGAGGAGCCAGAGACACTGGAGCTTAGGTGTCCCACATTAGGCAGTGGTCCACATCAGGACAATCCACCCTACACGGTTTGTCTATGTGCGCAGGCCGTATAGGTGCAAGTGAACCCCATAAAAAAGTATTTCTATCAAGTTATTAGCTTCTTGAATTAAATGCAGTTGAAAAAGCTTTCAGGTGGTGATATGGTGCACGGTGCTATCAGAAGGGTATGGAAATTTGGGAAGGTGTATCCATCAGAAGATGGGGTACACTGCAATCATAAAGATATGAACTTGGTCAGCAACACCCATCTAGAAGCTTGTGGAAATGGTGCTCAAGTGCTTCTAATG